>CAUYQV010163155.1:0-24115 GCA_963574575.1 Galagoides demidoff | reverse complement strand
CCGTCGCATCACAGCTCACAGCAACCTCCAACTCCTGGGCTCAAGCGAGTCTCCTGCCTCCACCTCCCAAGTAGCTGGGACTACCGGCGCCTTCCACAACGCCTGGCCATTTTTTGGGTGCAGCCATGATTGTTGTTTGGTGGGCCCGGGCTGGGGATTCGAACCCGCCACCTTGGGTGTATGTGGCAGGAGCTGGACCAGGCAGGGTCACGGGACTGCTGAGGCCCTTGGACCGTATCCTGGGGCCACAGGGAGCCACTGAAAGTAATAAATTGAAGTGAGGGCAGACAGGATGGGCTGGGGGCTCCAGAAACTTGCCCTTACATCTTAGTACATCACGTGTTTGCCCAAAGCCTTTCCATTTCCCTGGGACAGGAGGAGCTTAATTCTGGAGCCTGAGAAGCAAACTCAGAGGGGACCCTCCGTGATCTGGGGGAGAAATGAGACACCAGCTCCCATTTCAAAGGTCTTTCCCTGTCCATTCACGTTCCTTGGGACGTGTCTGTCCTCTGTTACTCATCCTGCAGCCTTCAGATCTCACTGGGTCCCCTCAGACGTCCCGGGACATGGGCTGCTGGTACCACAGGCTTTAGACCCTGGTCTTCTGTATGTAGTGAAGAAATGATCATTTTTAAAGGGCCCACCATTTGCCCAGCTTCATCTTAGGGGATTATGAGAGTGTGACTTTCCCACACCACAAAGGCGGATCTGAATTTCAGGTGCTTGTGCTGACTGGTGTGGGATCTGGGAACGTGGGTCTTCTCAGCTGTGGCATGAGTATGACTAGTGAGTTGTTGTGAGGTTGGCACCTCTGTTAGCATGACGTCCAACTAGGTAAGCACCACTGCACAGTAAATATGAAGGGGATTCGCTGTGGCAAATTCAAGTATTTGTTGATTCTTTCAACGATTTTTTTTTCTGAGACAGAGTCTCATTTTTTCTCCCTGGATAGAGTGCTATAGCATCATAGCTCCCAGCAACCTCAAACTCTTGGGCTTGAGCAATACTCTTGCCTCAGCCTCCTGAGTAGTGGGGACTACAGGTGCCCACCACCACGCCAGGCTAGCTTTTCTATTTTTAGTAGAGATGGGGTCTCATTTTTGCTCAGACTGGTCTCAACTCTTGAGCTCAAGCAATACACCTACCTTAGCCTCCTGGAGTGCTAGGATTTCAGGTGTGAGCCACCACACCTGGGCCAACAAATATATTTTTGTGCAATTGTGAGGTATGAAGGCTGATGAACTGTCGAGGAATTGGGGTGAACCAGGAGGATTTTGCTCTTGACTTCATGGAGTCTGCAATCTAGCCACAGTGTAACAGGGCTCATCAAAGATTTGTGATAAAAGGCCACGTGGTAAATATTTTTGGCCTTGGGGACCAAAAGACAAAATTGCATTATGACCACATCCTTATAACCCAAAGGGTGCCACACAAGAGTCTGGAGCCATGAGAGCCCCACATAAGTCTCTGTAGTGACTGCCTAACTTGGCCATGTAGTGTGACTCTCCTCTCTGGATTCCCAGAGTATAGCCCAATGCCTGGCACATAGCAGATGCACAGAATTTTTTTTTTTTTTTTTTTTTTGAGACAGAGCCTCAAGCTGTCCCCCTGGGCAGAGTGCTGTAGCATCATAGCTCACAGCAACCTCCAACCCCTGGGATCAAGCGAGTCTCCTGCCTCCACCTCCTAAGTAGCTGAGACCACAGGCGCCCGCCACAGCGCCTGGCCATTTTTTGGTTGCAGCCATCATTGTTGTTTGGTGGGCCCGGACTGGATTCGAACCCGCCACCTTAGGCGTATGGGGCTGGAGCCTTAGCCACTTGAGCCACAAGTGCCAACCCTGCACAGAACTTTCTAAACATAATTGAATATGGTGTATAGGAAAAGGGATACCATTCTTTAGAAGTGGTTTCATAGAAGACTTTGTAAGTTATTCATACAGAAGAATATAAAAATAAACATTAATCATAATTCTACCACCAGTAATATTTTGGTGTACTTTTCCTCCACTTAGTTATATTGTTTATATTCCTTTTCTACCTTCGTTTTCTCAACTTTTTTTT
This sequence comes from Galagoides demidoff, assembly GCA_963574575.1. Taxonomy (NCBI): domain Eukaryota; kingdom Metazoa; phylum Chordata; class Mammalia; order Primates; family Galagidae; genus Galagoides; species Galagoides demidoff. Next base: position 22,052 of record CAUYQV010163155.1, on the reverse strand, counting down.
GAGACAGAGCCTCAAGCTGTTGCCCTGGGTAGAGTGCCATGGCATCACAGTTCACAGCAATCTTCAAATCCTGGGCTCAAGTCTTTCTCTTGCCTCAGCCTCCCAAGTAGCTGGGACCACAGGCGCCCGCCACAACGCCCCAGCTATTTTTTGGTTGTAGTTGTCATTGTTGTTTGGTGGGCCCAGGCTGGATTTGAACCCGCCAGCTCTGGTGTATGTGGCTGGCACCTTAGCTGCTTGAGCTTACAGGCACCAAGCCCGTTTTCTCAACTTTTAAAAAATAAAAACACTGTGACTATTTTTGAAGCACATGAATTTTCAAGATTATGTACTATTTTGTCACATAGATGTACCATAATTTATTTAATCAATCTCCTATTTCAGAGCCTTGAGGTTCCAATTTTTCACAATTATAACCAATGTTATGATTGAATATTCTTATTAAATAAATCTTAGTGCACACTTTCAATTATTTTCCGAGCAAAACTCTCTAGAAGAGTAATTAATGAAAGGGCATATACATTTTAAAGAAATCGATCAATACTGTTTAATCATTTTCCAGAAAGTTCCTATCTATTTTTGCTCCCAGAGGCGATGTTTCTTTTTTAAGCCATCTCCAACAACAGGAACATTTTATTATTGTCAATGTGATAGGTGAAAATTATTTCTCTTGTTTTACTCTACATCTCTTTGGCTATTACTGTCTCTTGACTGTCTTAAATGTTCTTTAAACCATTTGAATTTATTTGTATGACGCTGGTTTATGAGTTTTGCCAAAAGTTTTCTATTTGGGTATTTATTCATTGCTCTTAGAGAGCGATGACACTCTTCAAATCATTAATTGCATCAGTCGTTATTAATGATACGGTAACATAAATAATATCCCCCCCCCCCGCTTGTGACTATTCATTGATATACAGCATTTTTATTTGTTATATGTGCTTGTTTTGATTTGGAGGTTGAGTGTTTAAGAGTTTGGGGCTCGGCACTTGTGACTCAAGCAGCTAACCAGCCACATACACCTAAGGTGGTGGGTTCAAATCCAGCCCTGGCTCGCCAAACAACAATGATGACTGCAACCAAAAAATGGCCAGGCATTGTGGCGGGCTCCTGTGGTCCCAGCTACTTGGGAGGCAGAGGCAGGAGACTCGCTTGAGCCCAGGCATTGGAGGTTGCTGTGAGCTGTGACACCACAGCACTCTACCCACGGGGACAGCTTGAGGTTCCGTCTCAAAAAAAAAAAAAAAAAAAGACTTTCGGGCCTAGGAATGACTTCCCTCACTGATATCAGCCATCAACTTACATTCTCCTCTAATTTTAAGATTTTTTTTTGAGAGCTTTTGAATGCTATTTTTAAGTGGCTCGATAATTGTACATATTTGAAGGGTACAGTGTGATATTTTAATATGTGTATGGCTTGTGTAAGGATCAAATTAGGGTAATTAGCACATCTGTGGCCACAAACATTTATCTTTTTTATTGGATATTAATGTACATTTTCTCCATAAATCTAAAATTCACTGTTGTAAAATTATATATATATATATATATATATATATATTTTTTTTTTTTTTCTTAAGATGAGGTTTTCCTATGTTGCCCCATCTGACCTGGAACTCCTGGGCTCAAGCCAGCTTCCAGCTTCAGCCTCCCGCGTAGCTGAGACAACAGGTACGTGCATGCCACTGCCCTCAGCTTGGAATATGCTCAATTATTATTTAAACAGTTAACATATTTGGGAATGTTATTTTGTTTTACAGTGAGATGTTTGCTCACTTTTGTGCCAGCCCAACATTTTAAAAATTACTATGGCTTGACTCCGTGCCTATAGCACAGTGGTTGTGGCGCCAGCCACATACACTGAGGCTGGTGGGTTCGAACCCGGCCGGGGTCAGCTAAGCAACAGTGACAAGTGCAACAAAAAATAGCCGGGTGTTGTGGTAGGCGCCTGTAGTCCTAGTTACTCAGGAGGATGAGGCAAGAGAATCGCCTAAGCCCAGGAGTTGGAGGTTGCTGTGAGCTGTGACGCCACAGCACTCTACGGAGGACAGCTTGAGGCTCTGTCTCAAAAAAAAAAAAAAAAAAAGACTTTCGGGCCTAGGAATGACTTCTCTGACTGATATCAGCCATCAACTTACATTTTCCTCTAATTTTAAGATTTTGTTTTCTAGATGTAATTTTTTTTGAGAGCTTTTGAATGCTATTTTTAAGTGGCTTGATAATTGTACATATTTGAGGGGTACAGTGTGATATTTTAATACATGTATGGCTTGTGTAAGGATCAAATTAGGGTAATTAGCACATCTATGGCCACAAACATTTATCTTTTTTATTGGATATTAATGTACATTTTCTCCATAAATCTAAAATTCACTGTTGTAACATTATATATATATATATATATTTTTTTTTTTTTTTAAGATGAGGTTTTTCTATGTTGCCCCGTCTGACCTGGAACTCCTGGGCTCAAGCCAGTGTCCAGCTTCAGCCTCCTGCGTAGCTGAGACAACAGGTGCGTGCATGCCAGTGCCCTCAGTTTGGAATATGCTCAGTTATTATTTAAACAGTTAACATATTTAGGAATGTTATTTTGTTTTACATTGAGATGTTTGCTCACTTTTGTGCCAGCCCAACATTTTAAAAATTACTATGGCTCGACTCCGTGCCTATAGCACAGTGGTTGTGGCGCCAGCCACATACACTGAGGCTGGTGGGTTCGAACCTGGCCGGGGTCAGCTGAGCAACAATGACAAGTGCAACAAAAAATAGCCGGGCATTGTGGTGGGCGCCTGCAGTCCTAGTTACTTAGGAGGATAAGGCAAGAGAATCGCCTAAGCCCAGGAGTTGGAGGTTGCTATGAGCTGTGGCGCCACAGCACTTTACCCAGGGCAATAAAGTGAGATTCTGTCCCTAAATGAAACCAAAAACAACAACAACAACAAAAAGAATAATATGCTCCACTGTGTGTTCCTAGATTCAATTGATTATGGTCCTGATCCATCATGGGAAACGCTTCTGGGAGGGGGATGAGAGAGGCAGAGCCGGGTAGTGGGCGGGTGGAGTCGGGCAGGGAACTCTGAGGAGTGACGGGGCAGCGCCCAGCCCTCCGGGAGAGCAGCTTTCAGCATTGACTTACTTAAGTATTTGTGGGACAGCTACTCTGTGCTAGGTGTCACGCTTCTTATGGACACACGCAAACAAGACCCACGATTTCTGCTCTGCATGGTGACCTGTGAGGGAAACTGACCACACATGAAGAACGTGACAACCAAGCTCATTCCCATCAGGGTCTGTGGGATACCAATGGGCTACTCTAGATGGGGTAAAACACACTTTTGTGAGGAAGTGACCCCAGGGCTGAGCTGTGAGACACGTGAAGAGGTCTGGCTCGATGACCAGTTTGCTGCCAGAGGGACCAGCATTGTGCTGTCTAGGGATCGTCGCAGATCCGCGGGGCTGAAGCTGCGTGCACAGGGCAGATGAGGTCAAGGAAACAGGCAGGGCACAGACCAGGCAGGGCACAGACCAGGCAGGTCCCCACACCTCCTGGGAAGAGTTTGGATGTTGTAAGTGAGATGGGCGCTCTAGAAGCCCTACCCGTGTTCCAATTTCTACTTCAAGCTTCAGCCACCTGTCACTCTATGCCCTGAGGGGTTTTCTGGCCACTGACACCCACTTCTCCCAACCTTCAGGCAGGTTGGAAGTGCTGTGAAATTAATGCATCTCCACCCCAGCTTGTAGCAGCCTTCAACTGATAACTGAGCAGAGGTGGTGTATGAAGACCCCAGCTCCCTCCGTCCCCCTCCTGCATGTCCCATGCTGTCTCCCAGAACCCCCCCAGTGGGGTTGGGCTCACTGCCCACTCCTCTCTTGGTTTCCTGGATTCACCTTCTTTATGAACTGCTTGTCCTCATGGCACAGCCTCAGCTCAGGGCCTGTTTCCACAGGAAATCTGAGTGTTGGAGAATCTTGAGCCAGCGTTAGGGAACTATGGTCTGTGAGACGAATCTGGTCTGCTTTTTGTTTTTATCAATAAAGTTTTATTACAACACAGCTATGTCTGTTTATCATTTTCTGTTGTTTTTCTTTTCCGTAAGACAGAACTTCACTTGTTGCCCTGGGTAGAATGCTGGTGTCGGCCTATCTCACAGCAGCCTCAAACTCCTGGGCTCAAGCCATCCTCCTGCCTTAGCCTTCTGAGTAGCTGGGACTTGAGTGCTTATATTTTCTATTTTTAGTAGAGACAGGGTCTTATTCTTGCTCAGACTGGTCTCAAACTCCTGAGCTTAAGTGATCCTCCCACCTCAGTCTTCCAGAGTTCTGGGATTAGAGGTAAGAGCCCCTGTGCCACGGTTAGTATTTCCTATGGAGGCAGGAGCCCTGTGTCTGGCCAGGGTTAGTATTTCCTATGGAGGCGGGAGCCCGGTGCCTGGCCAGGGTTAATATTTCCTATGGAGGCAGGAGCCCTGTGCCTGGCCAGGGTTAGTATTTCCCGTGACTGCGTTTGCACTGCAGTGGCAGACTTGAGTTGTTGGGTCAGGGCTGTTCCCCGAAGATGAACCTATTTGCTGTCTAAACCTTCACAGAGAAAATGTGTCGACCCTTGGCGGAGAGAAACAAAATGCCATGATTTGATTTACTTTCCTGTGCAGAGAATGGGTTTGGGGTTGGAGGGCTTCTGGGTGACAGGCAGGAGAACATTTGGGAGACCCTCCAAAGGTCAAGGAAGTAAACAGCTGGAGCAGCACGGTGAAGCTGGAAAGGACGGCCTTAGGGTGGACTGGATTGAAGGAGGGGGAAGAGGTTGAAGGGCGGGCTCTCGGGTACTTTTGGTTCCCCCCTCCTCCTTTGAGAAATTAGCTCCAGTGATGGCTCAGGTCTTACCTCCAGGAGTGACTTCCCAGGCTGGGGAGGGACCACCTCTGTGCTCCTATGGTGCCTAGTCTCATCTTTCCCCTATTTTCTCTCCTTTCTGTGATCCTGCTTTTTTTTTTTTTTTTGGGGGGGGGCCAGAGCCAGGTTTGAACCTGCCACCTCCAGTGTATGGGGCTGGCCCCCTACTTCTTGAGCCACAGGCGCCGCCCCGATCCTGCTTTTGAGATAACCCATGCCAGAGCCTGGATTTTAACCCAGGTTGATTTATCAGTGTCACCTTCAGACCTGAGTATCAAGTGCATGAAGACGCTTTGGTTTGGTCCAAACTGCTCATCCCAGCTCTCGGCCCAGATTGCCTCCCTCGGTCCTGCCCTGGCTTGCTTTCTCCAACATGGAAGCTACCATTGCCCGGCCTGGACAGGGGTCCAGGGCTGGGCACGGGTTTACTATTACAGGTGATAGTAAGGTCATCGTAATTTGGTGAGTCCAGATCTCCAGCAGCCACACTCATGGGAGCTGTGAGCTGGCTGCACACAGATAGCAAATCATTTCTGGTGGGGCATCAGCGTCTGCTTGGGCAGCGTGCATGTGAAACATGGTCCAGTTCTCCCAGGACATTAAAGGCAATGGAAGGGAGGACACAGGGAAACTGAGTCTTAAGCAGGGCCTTGACTCTGGGCTGGAGAAGGCCGGGCCGTCTCAATCACAGCTGCCCTCTCCCTTGCAGCCTAGAATTTGTGAGACAGCCGCCTGCTGCCTCTGTTGAGATTACCCCATAAATTACTCAGGCACAAGCTGACCAGAGCGGAGAGCAGGCAAAGGCAGCCCAGAAACCAGGAAAGGGGTGCTGGCATTTGCTTAAAAACAAAGAAATCTGATGGAGCTGAGAGCAGATTGTGGAAGTGGGTCAGCAGGTCCAAAGGATGGGGAGGTCCACAGATAATTTCCTGGCTGGGCCTCCCTGGGGAGGTGCTGCTGTCCCCTCCCCCTTCCTCCTCCCTCTAGCCCTTGCCTCTTTCCCTCTCTTGCCATCTTTAAAAAACACACATAGGCAGAAATCAATCCATCAAATGTCATTACAGATTTATTAAGCCTGATGTAGAAAGACATTTCACAGTAACATCTCCAGAAAGCTTGAAAAGAGCACTTCTAGTCAGTCTTGTGCTTTGAAAATCTAAATATATTTTTATCATATAAATAATTCTTTTCATGGTTTAAGTGCATCTGTGTTTTTTTTTTTTTTCTTCTTCTCTCTTTTAATTTTCAGTTTTCAATTGGCCAAAGCAGAAGTCGACTGTTGAGGGAAATGAAGCCATTTGCAAAGCTAACGGTGTTGGGAGGCGTGTCTGTGCTATAGCTTAGGTATCAGCCAGGTTTCAGGACGGTGGCTCAGTCTCTGCAGCATTTCAACGAGGGACAGCCTCCAGCAAAATCATAACCGAACACACCCAGGTCCTTAATGTCGGCAGTTGGACTTCCTGATGCAAATTACGATAAGGTTTCAGATGGGAAGTCTACTTCCAATCACTACGGAGTGGAAAAAATAAAAGGCTTTTTTTTTTTTCACCACAAAGGAAAAAGAGTTATGTTTCAAAATGTAAATACTACGCTTATAGAAACCTTTCTGATGGAAATGAGGGGCTCCATACAACCTCGGCAGGCGTGTTGTTATTTTTTTCACAATGGTTAAAAGAAGTAGGGTCTGATATTTAGGGCTTTAATTACAGTTCTCAAAGTAGAATGATTCTTCCTTAAAAAAAAAAAAAGAAAACTTCGGATGTAAAAAATAATGGCTTTTGTGATATAATGTAAGGGTTTTCTTCGTCTCTACCTTTAGAATTTCTTTCTAGTGATAAAATTGTATTAAAAAAAAAACCCTCTCTTTCTGCAGATCATTTCAATGCCGTGGCATCCTTCAAGGCATACATCTTAAGTGCGTCCCCACACAGTCATCTTTATTCAGCGAGGAGCTGCTCTGAGTGTTTCTTTTACCTGATTTAAGTTATATGGGATATCAGGACCAGATTGTTCATAATTAGGAGGGGTGACAGGCTGGTGGCACCAAGGGACCAAAGAAGAAGCACCTTTTCTGGAAAATCATGGTTTTTTTTTTTTTGGAACTGGAAAGCTCTCCTTTCCAGCTGGGCTGTTTGTCTTTGGGCAGTGACAAGGCAGCAAAGCCTTTGGAAATTTGCAAGCAGTGACTGCACAGGGAACTCATATTCAGGAGGTGTCAGAGACATCGTGGCCAGCCAGGGGAAGAATTTTCCAGATCCCAGAGAAGTGGACACAGATGCTGATCTGTGATGAGTCTGTCTGGCCACAGGGTGGTATAATCTTCCTAGCAGAAAAGTTATTTTTTTTTGTTTTTTTTTTTCCCCATTTTCATTGCAAGGACAATTTATAATCATCAAAAACAAGTGAAACATGGTTTTGATTAAAACAGCCTGTTGGCTCAATAATCTCTGTAATTTTAAAAACATCCTTAATGCAGAAGAAGAACACGCCGATGTCAGGAATGGCCTGGGGCCCTATTACAACAGCAACCGAATAAATAAGGAGAGGAATCTCGGGGTCATAAAAACAAAATTAAGCTAATGTTTCAAATTTTGACAATTATGAATTCTTCCTCTAAGAAGACATTAAAAATTTTTTTTTTCAGGCACTATTAGATAAAATACAAAGAGGATAATTCTACATGGATGAGTTTACAGTCTTCCCACGGGGTAAAGCATGCCTTTAATGGGAAACTCTGAGCGAGGACGTTGGTTCCTCCCGAGATCCGGCAACTGGATGGGACTCATGCAGACAGACAAGCTTGGTTCTTATAATTTCTTTTGTAAACTCGAACCTAATTCTTTCATAAGCTATTGAAAGAGAATGATCAGGAAAAAAAAAAATTACAAGCATATTTTTTTTTTTCTATACAAAAGAATCCCCATTATGGGCCAGTTTGGTAGGAAACAGAAACAAGCAAATATAACAAAATCTGTGTTCATACATGGCGATATAGTTAGTATATACAAATATGTACAGTATAAAAATGCACGGAAGGCTTACGTTCCCAGCCATCCAAGCTGCATTGGACTCAAGAAAAACAGCCTGGTTTTTCTTCCTAGGGTACAGGCGGATGTATTATATACAGCATGCAGGCGATAGAAAATTAGTGCGCTTACACAGGCACATTCTACAGGTACGGTCGCAGCCATTTTTCTTTGAAAATGACTGGTCTGTTTTCTGAATATAAAAATGCGTTTGCCTTTCTTCACCGGCAAATAAACACTTTCCTTCAGAGCAAGGATGCATGTAACCCTTGAAGCTCACTCTGACCCCTCCCCTCACTGCCCTTTCTAAAAAGAAAGAAAGAAACAAACAAAATCGAGCCTTAACGCAAGACAGCAAATGGAATGAAATGTAGACGTGTGTGATGCCAGATTTCCCAAAAAGCTAGGAGAGCTCTGCACAGCCAGAATTGGCCAACCACGAAGAATCCACCCTCTTCTTGATGCTAACGGGGTTTGGAAGTTGATGGCGCGCAGGGCTTGGTTGTTAGAAATTAAAGTTGGAAGGTATTAGAAGGATATCATCGAAGACCAAGAAGTAGATTGTAACCTGGGATATTATGACATGTAAGAACCCTGAGCCAAATGAGAATTGTTTCCTATGTCAGCATTTTTTTTTGGACTTGCATCGCACATTCTAGCATGTCATGTGTCAGAGAGCCAAAATATTGGGTTGTAAAACTGGAATGTGTCTTTAGTCTTTCTCTCAATGCAGACCGGGCACAGTTTCTATTTCTCTGTAGACCGGTTGAACTTTGTGTACTTAAAAAATATACATACCCATTTACGATTCCTGAATGTTACGGGGCTCGTTTAGAAAGGGAAAGTATTGCTGCACAAAGTCTTTACATTTGGGACACAAGCAAACGATTGTTCAAGTTCTGCTAACATTAGTCTGTGCCTGGGGACCGATATCCAAATGCAGGTTTCAGGTTCAAGATAATGCGGTGAACACACTAGATGTATTTTCTCAGGGGGATGAGGGGTGTGGTTAGATTTTCTTTTTTTTTTAAATCATGCATTTGTTCAAATTTTTCAACTTCCCCTGGGGGTTCTCACCCGAAAGTTATTACTTGCATTTCCAAAAGCTGTTTTAAGCAAATCAACACGATCCAAAGGGCTGCAAGGATTTGATTTGTCTTTTGCGAACTGCCTGTGTTTTAAAAGGCCTTACTGATAATCATAAAGCTATTGGGAAGATCATCCGTATGTCAAAGGGGGTTGTTCCTTGGAAGAGCCATTTTACTTGGAATATATTTTTCCAAAGGAAATGGGCAGAATCCTGTTGCAGAAATAGCGTTCCACCTGGTACCAGCATTTTAAAACAGTCCTATTCTAATCCATAAAACATTTCTAGTTTTCCCTGAAGCTTGGGCTGCCTTGTGCATGAATAATTTTTGGAGAAACACCCACGCCCGTTAGCCCATTGTTCGTAACTATTGGAAGAAGATTAACTAGAGCCTGGAAATTGTATATCTGTGTACATGCCTCTGAATCTGTCACAGGGAACCAAAGGAGATAAGTGGCTTTTACTTTGGAGGAAGAGGTAAAATTCGCCTGTAGAAATTCTAAAGATGATTCACAAGTTTCAAAATGTTTAATGCTTTCCTACAATGGAAACATGTTTCTCTGTCTGGGGGGATGGAAATCTGTATCTCTTTCTCCAACTCAATCTTTGTCTAAAAGTATTTCACAGATATTCTGAGAAAGTGTCACATAAAGGAAGGGAGAAAATGAAATTAGCATTTTAACATCTCATGGGGGAAAAAATAAACCGAAAGTTCAAGGGTTTTTTTTTTTTTTCCTAATGCACGTTCAAAATAGATACCACTTTTATTACTCTTTAGAGCTACACGTGTGTATGTGTGTGTGTCTTAAAGCCTTCAATATATTTGCTTTTTGTTATTATTTTAGTGTTCATCTACCCATGACTATTCTGGTTGCAGAGAAGAAAGGATAATGTGAAAATGACATTTTTTTATGTTGTTTTTTTTTAAACAAACAAAAATATGTAACAAGCTTAAAAAATGAAACTTGATGAAAAAGAAAAGGTTTGAACGCAGTCAGATAACCGGGGAAGTGACAGATGGGAAAGCCAGAGAATGAAAGCACCTGGTAAGGCCCGTGATCTTTGGATTTTACAGGGAAAAGTTTCAGAATAGCACAGACTCTTACCCGCCGTACGGCCCACAAACCCTAGAAAATAACAGTGAAATTCACATATACACACGGACACCCAAACGGTCTTCACATGCACCGCTTCGCGCCTTAAATCAGAGTTTGATGAATTCTTCCCAAATAGTCATTGCATTTGTTTTCTGCATTTCCACTAAGTTCAGTGTTTTGTGCATATGAGATTAATTATGCAAGATTCAAACAACAGAACAGGCACATTTGGGGGGTGAGTTTTAAGAAATCCATTTGTGACCTGAAAAAAGTCCTGTGGGGACTGTCTGGGCTATCCAATTTATTCCGTGATTATATTCTGTCTTCAGGTCTTGACCTATTTTTAAGCCATTTCCTCCCTCTATGCTTTTCAGAAGGAAAATTCCTGATTCTGAAATATGATTATTTGGACTCTTTGTAAACCCTGCCGCTCAGATGTCTCGGTGTCAGCTACCTTTGGGAGCTGCTGTAAATAACAAGAAGGCTGAGACTCGTGTGAAATGTTCACTGCTGCATCTCTGGGTGCCTAGAAGTGTCCCTTGTCCACACACAGTAGGGGCTCAATGCTATCGTTAAATGAATTTTCTAAATAAATTGTGTTTCCTGTTGTGCCTCGTGCCGCCAGGGGTTTGCAACAGATTGTACACTTGGGGGATTTGCTGTACTCCAAAATGGGGCCAAATCCATAAAGTTTAAATTTTACATATAATTTTTTGAATGGACATTTCAATTTGCAGCTGGTTGGTGGCCTTTGCTGGAAGGAAGGCTAGGGAGGCAAAAGGTCATCTCTCGCTCACTAGTCCCAAGTGGTGGCAGGATGGAGCTACTCGGAGGTAATTTGCATATTTGCATGTCATTCTTTCTTTCTGATTCCCAAGTCCTAACTTAGCAGAACTACATTTTTTTCAGAGAAAGGCAGGCAGTAGTACAAAGGGAATTTAAAAACATTCTCCCAAGTTCATGTTTTGAGTGTTTTTCCTCCAGAAAGAAGTTTCTAGAAGACTCACAGGGCCTGCCAAATGAAGACAGGCCAGGTCTCTAGGAATATAGTGAGAGCTGTATGTGTGTCACAGTGCCAGCCCAGATCGGGGTTTCTAAGGAGAACATTAGCAGCTGTCCCCTCAGCAGTGACATTCATGGTTGCCAAGTGACGATTCAGGAATCTTACCAAATTTATCAGTGTTTTTGCCTCTTGCCTCCCACCCTAGCCCACCATAGAAATTGCACTAACAAAACCATATAGGTTATACGTTGAAGCAGATGATTTATTTTTTCTCTCTTAGAAGGAAACAATTTCCATGGAGTTGAGAATTGTATTGTTTCCCCCCTGGTTGGAGCAAGAGCTTAAGAATTTGCTTTTGGGCAGTTGCGGTAGGATCTGAGTTCTGTAACTTTCCCTGATAACCCCGGATGGGAGCAGGCCATTTTTTAACAGCTTCAAGAGCCCCCCACCCCCATGCACGGGTTTTCTTTTAATAGAATTTTGCTGGTGAAGGACGGTGCTCAGTAGAGTCCACCCTTCAATCTCAACCCATCCGAAGACTATGCCTTTCCAGTTGAGCTCCATTCATTTCTGGTTGAATAGGTTAAGCAAAGACAGACCTCGCTGTTCTCAATTCGCTTTATGATCCTCCCATCATAAAAAATAATATCAGCACCTTGCTTTTCATGTCAGAACTACATTTGAGCCGCTATTCCCTATGCCCATGAGTAAATCCCATAAAAGCCGCCCCGTCGTACTGTTGCTGTTTTTCCTTGTGGGTGATTGATTGATGGATGAGTGCTGACACTTCAGTGAAGCTATTTCGACTGCCATCTCAATCCGATGATGTGAGGGGTATATTTCCTGTCCATGCCTCATTACTTCAGAATGACATTCCTGGAACTTCATTTACTTTTCCCCTCCTTCCCCGAAGCACCATATTTTTTCCCATCTAGGTTATGCACGCCATAAAAAAAGCAATTTGCTATTATATGTGGCATAAGGGCAACTCTTTCCCTAGGAGGTAAATAAGAAGTTTTTTTGTGTGTGTTTTGTTTTAAATCCCAAAGTTGAATTGAGGAATCAGGTCAAAATTTCCCAAACCATTCCAATAGGCAGCCTCCATGAGAAAGCATGAGGACGAGATTATCTGGCTAGATTCTGTCAGCATTGAGATTTTTTTTTTTTTTTTTTTGCACAACCCTGGTAATTAAAGCAACAACACACACTATTTCTTTTGTTTCAGAATCATCTAGTTCCTGGTGTTGTGCTTAGGAGAGTATGAATATTTCACCTATAGCTGAGTAGCAATTTACAACATAATCCAGACTTATTTGTTCTTTGAGAATAAGGAAATTCATTGTTTAAATGCAATGATGGATTTATCTATTACAGGTTGCTTTCGGTTGTACAGAAAATGCTTGACCGGAGTCAACAGGTCTACCCCTCCATTTCCAAACTGGGCACTAGGTATGTAAGACTTTTAATATTAAAACATGCTCTTAGCTTTTCCAAGTTGACTTAGGACCTGATTTTAATCTGTGTAATACAGTATTCCCGTTAATAATAACGTATAATTAAGACATCCGTTAAAAATCCATAACGTTAATTTAATGGAGAAAATCTAATACAGTTCTATTGGAATTTTTACGTTAAATTAACTTTAACGGGCTTTTAATGGATGTCTTAATTAGATCTCATTATTAACGGGAATATTCCACAAATTAAAATTGGGCCCTCAAAGTTTTAATGAAAAAAGTTGCAAGAACACATTTAAAATGGACACCCCATTTCATGCTTTCTGTTGCTTCTAAAGTGAGGCTGCATTTCAGATCCCATAAACAATTGGTCCTACGGAAAGAGATGACCAGAGAAGCCTGCTGCTGAACTTTACAGCCTGCAGTGATGCCGTCTTGCTTTCTCCCAGATTCTGCATCTCACCAACTCCCCCATTTGCAGGCCTCCTAGGACAGCCATGCAGGCTTAAGACTTTTTTTTTTTTTTTTAACCAATCAAGATAACCAGGCTGATAAAATGCTCCCCACTGCACAAGAGACAGTCTTTGGCAGCAACATGGTTAAGCCTATGTGAAGAACTTTCACAGAAGATGAACAGTGTTCAGAGGTTGTCTTGGCTCAAACTCTGGTTTAACTTAATGATTCTTCCACTTTGCAGGGATTAATGGCTCCCTAGTGCAGGGGCAGGACTGGGCAATCCAGGTGCAACCGTAATTGTTACACTGAACAGAAACATTTCCTTTAGACAAACGTTCCCAGGGGGCTTATAAATAGGAAACGGACATTACCATGAAAAGTAAGCTTCCAAGCGTCCACCCTGAGTGCAGCCCACTTGGACACGAAGCTATGAAGACTTGACTCCTTTCACCCCTTCCCGTTACAAACTGACAAAATAAGTACAGCAGTGTTCTCAGGCATTATTTTTCCTCGGTGGCACTTTATTTCCTTGTGACGGTGAAAAGGAGACAGCGGAGAGAAGACAGCCCCATTGCAGTTTATCCATGAAAATCTAATATCATCCGTAAGCAGAGAAGTGGAAATCAATACTTCATTACCAAATCGTTAGTGAGGATGAAGAGCAATGGCTGGGGTGATTTTGTTTTTGGCGGGTCTTCCTGGAGCCAGGGTGTCAGGACTTGTTCAGTGAGTTCAATGTCAGAAGCAGGGTGGCGCGATGAAGGGCTCAGAGTGAGGGGCATCCAGGCTGGAAAGTTGAAACTAAGGCATTTGTCCTGTAACGGGAATCAGAACAACAGAAAAAGACGCGTTATTTTCTGAGGGGTAGCCCAGGTGGTCATTTCCCCGGGGTAGTCAGATTGCCCACCTGTACCACAGACTCGTACTCACGTTCTGAGTAGCGTCGTCGTTAAACCTAGTCTAGGGTCTGATATAATTAATACAATGATGGGAAGTAAGAAAGAAGAGCCAGTGTAGGGGATTAACACAACCTTTAAAATATAATAAGCGTAAGGGGTGTTTGTATACCTGTGTTCACATCAATATTATTCATGTTAGCCAAGAGGCAAAAAAGCAACCCAAGGGTCCACTGATGGATGACTGCATAAACCAATATTTACATGCAATAGAAAACTCAGCCTTAAAGAAGAAAGAAATTATGATATGTGGTATAACCTGGGCGAACCGTGAGGACATTAAGGTAAGTGAAAAGAAGCCAGTGACGAAAAGAGAAATCGCCTGTGAGTTCACCTGCATGAAGTATCTAGTCAAACACATAGAAACGGAGCAATAGTGATTGCCAGGGCTTGATGGGAAGTGAGTGAATTCTTGTTTAATGGGTACAGCGTTTCAGTTTTGTAAGATACCCAATTCTAGAGATGGCTGTTAGTTATGGGCGTATAACAGTGTGAGTGTATTTAATAACTACTGAATGGCACACTTAGAAATGGTTAAACTGGCTCGGCACCTGTGGCTCAATTGGCTAAGGCACCAGCCACATACACCTAAGGTGGCGGGTTCGAATCCCTAGCCCGGGCCCGCCAAACAACAATGATGGCTGCAACCAAAAAATGGCCGGGCGTTGTGGCGGGCGCCTGTGGTCCCAGCTACTTGGGAGGCAGAGGCAGGAGGCTCGCTTGGGCCCAGGAGTTGGAGGTTGCTATGAGCTGTGATGCCATGGCACTCTACCCAGGGGGATAGCTTGAGGCTCCGTCTCAAAAAAAAAAGAAAGAAATGGTTAAACTGATCAATGTTATGTGATGTGTATTTTACCACAATTAAAACTAAAACCATATACTGTATTTTTTTTTTCATTAGAAAGCATTTTGAAAAAAATAACAAAAGAAACTAACCTCTGGCCCCACTCCCTAGAAAAAGCTCCCCTTCACATTCTGCTGTATGTCCTTCTGGTTTTATCTCTTCCCTCGGATTTTGTTGGGTTTACATAGTTGTAGGTTACTGGCTGTCTGATACGGCTGTCTGTATTTTTTCACCAGAAACAGCTTCGTGAGTTCTATCACATACGTGATCACCGTGCTTAACCTTTCTTGCAATATCGGACATTTAATTTGCTTTCAATTTTATTCAATAATATAAAATACTATGATGAACATCTCTGTGCTTAAAGCGTTTCCATATGTGGGCATATTTTAAGAGGCTTAAAATGCCTAAGTGTGGAATTCCTGTCACATTTTTGTTGGGAGGAAGCACTGCTTAAAATTCCCCAGGTGAGTTTCCCCCCTAAACTTTGGCATTTGGGTTCCTACGTGGGAAGCGTAATTCCCGTCAGCCCAGTCTGACCTGGAGTCGCTTGTTCATTTCAGTGAGAAAAACCACCTTGAACTTCAGTATAATTAGTGTCTTTAGAAAGAGAAAGCTTCCAAGTTTCTAGTAGAAGAAAGACAAATTATTATAACGCTTGATGTGTGTACAGAAATCACGCACGAGATAATCGTAATAGATGTTTTAAACGATCCCTTGGTAAGGAATAGCACAATGACTGCTCTACCTGCAGCCAGTTCTGATACCTACCAAATTCTAGTCACTGGACACACATTACCAATAACTCGGGAAACATTTTAAAAATGAGAGAGAAAAACATTTCATAGAGATCAGGGACTTGACCAAGGTCACTCGTCTAACACCAAGTAGAGAATGGCCTGACCTGTGGGCCTTCCCACTCGGGAGCTTCTGAGCTCAGCTCAGCCTGCCTTGGTGGCAGATGAACTCTGAGGTCGCCACCAGTGAAGGACACTGTTTCTTTTTGACATTAGGTCTGCACTTGAGAGAAAAAGGGTCCCTGGTAGTCTTTGCTTTGACCTGGTTGGGACCCCCTGGCAGATTTAGAAACTGGAAGTAGGGGGTGGCGCCTGTGGCTCAAAGGAGTAGGGCACTAGCCCTATATACTGGAGGTGGCGGGTTCAAACCCAGCCCCAGCCAAAAACTGCAAAAAAAAAAAAAAAAAAAAAAAAGAAACTGGAAGTAGGATGGTCATGTCTTTAGAAGAAGACAGAGGGGTCAAAAAAAAAGGAGAGGAAAGGCCAGAAACTGCAGCCTGTGATTCTGAGATAGAGGGAAGTCCTGGCTGCAGGTGTGGTTTGCACATGGGGCCTCTAGGGCACCCTACCTTTCTCCTGGTGATACCAATTTTATAGAACCTTGTTTGACTTATCACTTCCATGAAGTGGCTTTAGATTTGACTATCAGACCTTTCTAGCTGGGTTTCTGTTTGTTGTGGGAAGGGGAGCAAGGACAAAGGAAAAAAAAAGACTGTCTTATATTATAATTCCCCTCCTAGAAATTCACAGTATGTATTAGCATGTTAAGGATGCAGAGAAATCCTGCTGTCCAAACTAACCCAAACACACACGGTCCACCTTAACTTAACCCAGTGCTTGCCAGATTTGTTAGGTAACCCCTTCCCTACAAAAGACTCACAAATACACTTAGGTGCTGTTTTCTGCAAAAGCAACCTTCGTACAGATTCACCTGCAAAAACAAAGGAAGTGGTTCAGGTCTTCAGAGCTCCGTCCTGATTTTATTATTGACTTTCTGTGATTCTTTGCTGAGGTGATTTGGCTTTTTAGGGCCTCAGCATGAAAGGATTTTGTTGTAGTGACAATGTGACATGTTCTGAGTATGTATGCTCTGCTATCCGTGTTAAATTCACGGTGCACCTCCTGTCAGCTTTACCGTGACGTAGTGCGGGAGGTCATAGAGACGACCTTTTCCAGCCTAGGAAACAGAGAAGTGAAACCAGAGGGCTTGCAGTCATTCTGGTCTCTCTCTTTCTTTTTTTTTTTTTCTGAAACAGAGCCTCAAGCTATCCCCCTGGGTAAAGTGCTATGGCATCACAGCTCATAGCAACCTCCAACTCCTGGGCTCAAGCGAGTCTCCTGCCTCCACCTCCCAAGTAGCTGGGACCACAGGCGCCCGCCACAACGCCCGGCCATTTTTTGGTTGCAGCCATCATTGTTGTTTGTCAGGCCAGGGCTGGGGATTCGAACCCGCCACCTCAGGTGTACGTGGCTGGCACCTTAGCTGATTGAGCCACAGGCGCCGAGCCAGTATTCTTTTCTAATAAATAATACTAGTCTTTGATGAATATTTTCACATACTTTAAGATACGGATGGAATATGATGGTATTTTTTTTAATGTCTGAAGAGATCTGAGTTTTGAGTATAAGATTTCTCACAGCTACCACTCTCACAAGGCTTCTGGGTTACCTGATGACTAGTAACAAGTGACAGCCATCTAAGGCCTTCGTGCCTGGATTACATTGACAGGGCTTCTCTCCCCTGTGCATTCTTTAATACAGAATCAATGCTTTGCTCTGACTAAAGGCCTTCCCACGCCCTCATGTTCATAGGGCCTCCCCCCATGTGCATCCTCCCATCACTGCCCTCTGCCTAAGGATGCCACCTTCCTCCATTGGTGGTTTCTGTGCCCCATGGAGTCACTGATTCGTGAGCTCTGCACACTTCCCACCCTGTCCATGTTCATTCACTGGGTTCCTCTTCTATATGGATTCTCTGGTGTGTAGGATAAAGAGTGAGATTTGACTGAAGATTGCCTCACATTCATCACATTTGTATTGTTACCCATTCTGGTTTCATGGATGCACTAAAGAAGTCCAGAAAATAAAAGTGAGCTCTTGACAATTAAGACCGCGACACATATAGAAAATTCCATTCAAGGGTTGGAAAAACCACTTAATGAAATTCTTCAGAGAGCTAAAAATAGGACATGAAAATCAGAGAACTGGCTCAAGGGATACATCCAAACAGTAAGCAATACAGAAAATAAGGATAGAGAAAATGAGGGATATTGTTAAAATTTTTTTCAAGAAAATGTCCCAGAACCAAAAGTCAACATTTCCTAGATTAAAAGGGCCAGCCCTTTGTGTGTTCAACACAAGAGAAGAGTTAAACCATTCTGAAATTCCCCGAAATACAGAACAAATAGAAGACCCTAGATGCTTTCAGAGTCTAATAGGCCAAATACTAAAAACTGAAAAACAGGACAGTATTAGAATTCTCATTCTAGAGGAGGGAAATTAATCTCAGACTTATACCATGCCAAACCATTATTCTAAGTGAGAATAAAAACATTTACAGACTTGCCAAGTAAAATTTTAAAAGTTATCTTCTGGTTTGGTGCCCATAGCTCCGTCAGTGGGGCACCAGCCACATAAACTGGGGCTGGTGGGTTCAAACCTGGCCCAGGCCTGCTAAACAACAACAGTAACAACAACAACAAATAGCCGGGCATTGTGGCAGGCACCTGTAGTCCCAGCTACCTGGGAGGCTGAGGCAAGAGAATCGCTTAAGCCTAAGACTTTGAGGTTGCTGTGAGCTGTGATGCCACAGTACTCTACCGAGGGCGACATAGTGAGACTCTGTCTCAAAAAAAAAAAAAAAGTTATCTTCCATGCATCCTATCTCAGGAGGGTCCTGGAGATCTACCTAAAAGGGGGTAAACCAAGTAAAAAGACACAGATGGGGATTCAACATAGAGTGGCGATGAAGATAATTGCTGGGTGGGTGGTGAAGGAAGATCCCAGGGGATGGTCTCAGCTCAGAAGCAGAGAGATGGAGAACTCAAGGAAATGCCTCCAAGGAAAAAAAAATGTATAGATAGAATACCAGATGTGTTTGTTATGTTATGTTTAATGAGAGATTTAGACTTCTGGCTGAAAGTTTGTAGTAGAATTAGTGATAGGTACATAGAATGAGAAAAGGGGAAAAAACCCACACTGTCATTAAGTCTAAGCAAACAAAACAGTGTACAGGAAACTTAATAATAGTACATCAGAAGCTTACCTATGGATACTATTTACATAGTTATGATAATGTAAACACTGAATATTGATCTGACCTAAATTATGTTAGAAGTGTATTGGGAAGATGGAGCAGGGGGGAGAATTCTGTGTAATGAGGGTGGTCGTGGATGTTCAAGAGAGCTAAATCCTTACCTGCCATAACATGAAGTTAGATGGTAATCTGTAAACCTGAAATATCAAAAAATAATGACGTCATAAGCAACCTATTTAAAAAATAGAAGTAAATCCCCAAAGAAACAGTTATGAGCTGAAATTGGATATCTCTGGAGGGCAGGCCCTGGTAGTGGGGTACGTGGGAGCAGGGACTGCCCTTGCCCGTTTTAGGTCTTCCAGACCTGTTTGACCTTTCAACTGTGCGTCAGTGTAATATCAGTTACAGAGAGTAAGCTATGATTGCACCTTCCATTTTTTTTTTGCCTTGAGCCTTCTACTCCCACCCCTTCACTTGAACTTGTCTATTGCCAAATCTGACTCACTTATTTTGTAGTCTTTGTCTTCTCACATTTCAACTATGGTACTCCTTCCTCTGTGAACTCTGTCCTTTATTTTCATTATTCCGCGACTCTCTGGTCCTCCTTCTCCTGAACACTCCTGACCGTTGCTTCCCTGACCCTGCAATCTTGTATATTACCAGGGTCCTTCCCTGCCCACCTTTGCTTTCTGCACTTTTTAGGGTACAGGCTCTCTGTAGGCTGACTCCTCTATTCCACCGACAAGGCTTCAACTACCTGCCCTAAACTCATGAGTTCCAGCTTCATTCTGAGCCTGACTTCCTTTTTTCCCAAGAACCTCCTCCCCGTGGAGCTGACTGCTACTAAACATCTCTGCTTGTCTGTTGTCTGTTTCACAGACATCTTAGACAACTCAAGACTTGTTCCTTGCTTTCGTCTTTTCCACACGTTCCTCTTTCTCTCCTGTATCCTCCATCTCCCAGACTAGCACTGCCATCCACCCATTCTCTCCAGTAGAAATTTGGATCTTCCAAGATCTCTTTCACTCACATACATGTCAGGCAGGGAGATTATGTCTCATTAGTCCTGGTGCTCGCTCTGTCCTTTGCTCCCTGCGTGGTGGCACATGGGTTCCACTTAATGCATGTCCCTTTCAATACAGGAATAAAAAAAAATGAACAAATTGATAAAAAGAGTCAAGTTTTCCACTATCCGTGGGATTATGAGAATGGACTGGAAACAAGGGGATATGAAATTTGATTTATATTGGTAATGGGAGCCTGGGGTAAGATCAGAAGGAAATGAAGGATGAAACCTAAATGTTAAATCTGAAATTTACCTATGGCTATTCAGACAGGTTTAAAAGCACAGTTACCAGAGAAGACACATAATCCATGAGGCAGAGAGCCTGGGCGTCACAGAGCTGCTGCTGCGGGTACATTGGAATAAAAAGCACAGTGGCTTCGTGACAATGTGAATGTGAAGACAACATGCTTCACAGAGTACTGAAAATGCACGTCTGAGAAGATGCCTTAACATGAAGCCCGATGACAGGAAAACATATGTTGAGGTTCAGGGTCCACCAAAACATTGGGTGTTTAGCACCTCTGTCTTGGGCTTCGCCTCCCTTCTACGAAGTGGGGTTCTGTGTATTTGTCTATGGTTTGGCATTAACTGACCATTTGGTGATACCTGATTTGGTGCCTATATTAGTTTCCTTCCTGGGAAATTAATACCCTAACAAATTAGTACAGATGTGGTCCCTTTAAACAACAGACATGTATCATCACATGACTCTGGAGGCTAGAAGTTAGCAATCAAGGTTGGCAAGGCCCTGCTCCTATTGAGGGCTGTGGGGAGGAGTCCTTCCCTGCCTCTTCGTAGCATCTGGTGGTTGCCAGCAATCTTTGCATTCCTTGCTTTGCAGCTGCATCGTTCCAATCTCTGCCTCTGTGGTTACCCGGCCTTTTCCCCTCTGTGGCCTGAGTGTGTTCATGGTCCACGTCTCATCCCCTCTTAAAAAGATGCCAGGCATTGGATTTAGGGCCCTCCTAGATCCAGTACGACCTCATCTTAACTAATAACCTCTGCAAAAAAAGTACCTTTCCAAATAAGGTCACATTCTGAGGTCCCAGGTAGACACTCATTTGCGGGGAACACTGTTGAACCTGGTACAGTGCCTTTGCCAGCTAGCAATTTATTGAAATTCATTCTTCTTTGCCTCCTCTGCAACCTGAAATGGGCCTTTCAGATCTCTTCACTTTAGCAGCAGGCCTGATGGCAGGTTTGTCAGTAAGAGACACTAGAACAGCGGTTCTCAACCTGTGGGGCGCAACCCACAGGAACTATATTAAAGTCTCGCAGCATTAGGAAGGTTGAGAACCATTGCACTAGAAAGACTGCAGGAGGAAGGGCTTCCCTTCCCGGTGTGGTGCTCTGGCTCATGGCAAGCTTAGCACGTGGCTTCTGCAGCAGCCAGCAGCCTCTCTCCTGGCAGCTTCCTCTCGGAACCTCTTGAGCAGTGTGGTAGATGAACCTTGAGGATATTATGCTAAGTGAAATAAGACAGTCACAAAACAACCCCCAATAGCATATTTTCCCATTTATATAAGGGAGCCAGAGTAGTCACACTCACAGAGCCAAAAAGTATAATAGTGGTTGCCAGGGGCTGGGGAAGAGGGAGTCGGGGGTAGACACAGCAGATGGTGGCTGAAGCTGAAATCATGTGAAGGTTTATTAACTCACATGTCTGATGTCTGGGTTGTGACATTATGTTGGACATGACATGTCTGCACAGCTAGAAGGCTATCTTGATGTCTCTCCACGCTATCTCTCTGTGCAGCCAGGTTGGGCTTCCTCAAAACATGGTGGTGTGAGGGTCACCAGACGTCTTTCATGGTGCCTCAAGGTTCATCTTCCAAACTGCCTGAGAGGGTACAGAGGAAGCTGCCAGGTGAGAGGCTGCTGGATGCTGGAGAAGCCGTGTACTAAGCCTGCCGTGAGCCAGGGCACCAGACCAGGAAGGAAGCCCTTCCTCCTGCGGTCTTTCCAGCGGCTCCTTGTAAGGGTAAACAGCAATGCTAAAAGCACAGTGGATAACGGCCTCTCCCTGATCCTGGATAACCTAATCCTGGATAACCTAATCCTGGATAATGGCCTCTCCCTGATCCTGGATAACTTGATCCTGGATAACCTGATCC
>CAUYQV010163153.1:0-24678 GCA_963574575.1 Galagoides demidoff | reverse complement strand
GGACCACAGGCGCCCGCCACAACGCCCGGCCATTTTTTGGTTGCAGCCATCATTGTTGTTTGGCGGGCCCGAGCTGGGGATTCGAACCCGCCACCTTAGGTGTACGTGGCTGGCGCCTTAGCCGATTGAGCCACAGGCGCCGAGCATCGACCAGTATACTTTATAGAAATTTGTCTTACCTTATAAAACTTTTTAAAAACCTAGTTCATACTACTCGGGAGGCTGAGGCAAGAGAATCATCTAAGCCCAAGAGCTGGAAGTTGCTGGGAGCAGTGTGACACTGCCATGGCACTCTGCCGAGGGCAAGAAAGTGAGACTCTGTCTCAAAAAAAAAAAAAAAACAAAAAAAACCCTAGTTCATAGAATATAAACACTAAAGCCAAAGGTCTATAGACATTTATGTCTGTAAGTTCAAATTATTTTTATCTCTAAAATGTTTATGTACTGTAGGTCATATCTGTTATCACCTTGGGGTGCCAGGAAGAGGTTTGGGCCCTCCCTTATCCCCATAACTATTGTTTGACCCTTGAAAGGTTAGTTAACTTGACTACCAATTTCAAGTTTTTGCATGGATGATTAAGTCATTACTAAGTATATTTCCACTTATTCTTTTAAGGAAAAGACCTTTGTAATCATGATATAAATTAGTTACTAAGAGAGACTTCTAAGTCAGCTTCAAGTTTGGTACGTTGACTATGTAGCTGGAGTTGAGATTGTCTTTACAAGAAACTGGAGCATAGGCTTGGCGCCTGTGGTTCAAGTGGCTAAGGCACCAGCCACATACACCTGAGCTGGCAGGTTCGAATCCAGCCTGGGCCCGCCAAACAACAATGACGGCTGCAACCAAAAAATAGCTGGGCGTTGTGGTGGGCGCCTGTAGTCCCAGCTACTTGGGAGGCTGAGGCAGGAGACTCGCTTGAGCCCAAGAGTTGGAGGTTGCTGTGAGCTGTGATGCTATAGTACTCTGCCCGGGGTGACAGTTTGAGGCTCTGTCTAAAAAAAAAAAAAAAAAAAAAGAAGTGGGTCATAGTGTTTCAGATAAGGAACAAGATAAATGTGCTTTATTTTCTGCCTAGAGGTCTGATAACATGTTATCTTCCGTAAAATGCTTTTATATCTATTATACTAATTCATAAGAAAAAAAAATTTCTGTCATGAAAACATACAGTAATCAAAGCTAATTTTAATATTTACTCATCACTAAATTTACAAGTGAAATAACAAATATCGCTTGAAGTACTGTTATAAATGGAGTTCTTTATGTTCTAATGTTTTAAATGAGAATTTTTGTTGGAAAATGCATAGAATCCAATCTATGATTGACTCAACCAAGTACAAAAGTATCTGCAACCTTTCGATCTGACCTTTTTTGGTTTTCCTCTCCATTTTCCTAATAGCCTTTATTTTCATATATGTAAACATAAGGTATACCAGCTGCCATATATTACAACTTCTATACATCTATTTTTTTCCTCCCAGTCTAAAGAACTCCAAATAAAAAAGCAGTTTCAGGACACCTGCAAAATCCAAACCAGACAGTACAAAGCATTAAGGAATCACCTGCTGGAGACTACACCAAAGAGTGAGCACAAAGCTGTTCTGAAACGGCTAAAAGAAGAACAGACTCGGAAGTTAGCCATTTTGGCTGAACAGTATGATCACAGCATTAATGAAATGCTCTCCACACAAGCCGTAAGTTCTCTTTGTTTAGGCAAAACAAATTTTCAGGTCCCTTTTTTTCAACCACCTGAATGAAATCCCAGCAGTTAAAATATTAGTTGGAAATGATATTCTCCTGCAGCTTAGGAAATAGTGGTGGTAGTTTATAGTCTTCACACTCTGAACATTCTTTGAAAATGTCATGATGCAGCTCGGTGCCCGTAGCACAGTGATTACCTTGCCAGCCACATACACCGAAGTTGGTGGGTGTCAGGCCAACTAACCAACAGTGATAACTGCAACAAAAAATAGCCAGGCATTGAGCCCAAGAGTTGGAGGTTGCTGTGAGCTATGATGCTACAGCACTCTACCCCAGGTGACATAGTGAGACTCTGTCTCTTTCTTTTTAAGAGACAGAGTTTCACGTTGTTGCCCTTGGTAGAGTCTGTGGCATCACAGCTCACAGCAACCCTTCAGCTCCTGGGCTTAGGAGATTCTCTTGCCTCAGCTTCCTGAGTAGCTGGGACTATAGGTGCCTACCACAACACCCGGCTATTTTTTTGTTGCAGTTTGGCTGGGGCCAGGTTCAAACCCACTGCCCTCAGTATATAGGGCCAGCACTCTACTCACTGAGCCACAGGTGCCTCCCTAGACTCTGTCTCTTTATAAAAAAAAAAAAAAGGCCAGGCGTGGTAGCTCATGCCTGTACTCCTGTTGTTCTGGGAGATCGAGGCAGGTAGATTGCCCTGAGCTCAGAGGTATGAGACCAGCCTGAGCCAGAGTGAGACCCCATCTCTACCAAAAAGAAAAAAGCTGGGCATTGTGGCAGCTGCCTGTAGTCCTAGCTACTTGGGAGGCTTAAGCCCAAGAGTTAGAGGTTACTGTGAGCTGTGATGCCACAACCCTCTACCGAGGGCCACAAAGTAAGACTCTGTCTCAATATAAATAAATAGGGGAAAAAGGATAATTTAAAAAAGAAAACTTTGACTCAGCACCCATAGTACAGTGGTTACGGTGCCATCCACATACACTGAGGGTGGTGGGTTCGAACCCAGCCCAGGCCTGCAACAACAACAACTGCAGTGGAAAAACAGCTGGACGCTGTGGCAGGCTCCTGTAGTCCCAGCTAATTGGGAGACTGAGGCAAGAGAATCACTTAAGCCCAAGAGTTGGAGGTTGCTATGAGCTGTGATGCTAGGGCACTCTACTGAGGCCAACATAGTGAGACTCTGTCTCAAAAAAAACCCCCAAAACTTCAAACTAAGACAATTGAAAGCAAAATTAAAAAAAAAAAAAAAAAAAGAAAGAAAATGTCATGATGCTTATAGAATTCTCAATGATACATTTAAACATGAGGTTCTAAATAGGCTTCCTGCCAACACAGATCACAACAGCTTATTGAGATCAGAGCATCAGCTTTGGTAAATAGTAGGCAAAAAGTAGCATTACATTGGGAATCTAAATGGTCGCGTTTTAGTGTAAGTACTAAATATTTTCACTGTAAGAGCTTTGTAAACTTTTTCTTAAAGAGCCAGATAATATTTTGGGCTTTGCAGGCTGGGAAGCAAAATTAAGGATATTATGAGGTAGTTATGTAACTACTCCTAACTTAATTTAAAATGTAACCATTTCAAGGCCAAGTGCAGTGGCTCAGTGCTGTAATTCTAGCACTTTGAGAGGCTAAAGTAGGAGGATCATTTGTGGCCAGGAGTTTGAGACCAGCTGGGGTAATACTGAGACACCATCTCTACAAAAAATAGAAAATTAGCTAGGCATGATGTCATGTAGCTGCTTGAGAGGCTGAAGCAAGAAAATCACTTGAACCTAGAAGTTTGAGGTGGCAGTAAGCAACAGAGGGAGATCTTGTTTCAAAAATAAAGTTTAAAAAATAAATAAATAGCATATAACCATCTCAGAGTGAAAAAACTATCTCAGATAGAGTGGGCTGTAGAAAAAACAAGACAAAACAGGCAGCCATCCAGATTGGGCTTGTAAGCTATAGTTTGCTGGTCTCTATTCCATAGTTGTTTCCATAGGAAAAAAGAGATTCAGAGTTTTATAACACCTAAATCGACTCTACATTTTTCATGAGAAAAATACGGTTATTTAAGCATTCTCCACATAACTTGTGATAAGTTTACCTTTTAATGCTGTTATTGGTTATTGTGCCTTTCTTGTTCAGACATATTTACTACAGGATACAAGAGAGAATAATTATGTAACCTACAAAACAGTAGTCTGTCTTTCTTCACTCATTCTCTTTTCCATGGGTCATGAAAAGGTAGCTCACAATAAGATGTATATGTTTTCTTTTTCTCTTAGCTGCGTTTGGATGAAGCACAGGAAGCAGAATGCCAGGTTTTAAAGATGCAGCTGCAGCAGGAACTGGAGCTGTTGAATGCATATCAGAGCAAAATCAAGATGCAAGCTGAGGCACAACATGATCGAGAGCTTCGGGAGCTTGAACAGAGGGTCTCCCTCCGCAGGGCCCTCTTAGAACAAAAGGTATAAATAATAAAAAGAAGATGATTTTTCTTGTATTTGCTTTTAGCAAAAGCATTTTATTATATAAATATATTTTCATATTGACAGAGGTTATATTAAGTCAGTGGTTCTCAACCTGTGGGGCACAACCCCTTTATAACAATGAAAATACATCACGGCATTATAATTCCAATTGTGATAATAGTGTTTTTTTTTTTTAAATTGTTGATTCACTAATGACATTTACAATTAATGAGTTCTAAAAATCAAGGGAATAGGCTCAGTGCCTGTGGCTCAAGCGGCTAAGGCGTCAGCCACATACATCTGAGCTGGTAGTTTGAATCCAGCCCAGGCCCGCCAAACAACAATGATGGCTGCAACCAAAAAATAGCCGGGCGTTTTTGTGGCATGCACCTGTGGTCCCAGCAACTTGGAAGGCTGAGGCAGGAGACTCACCTGAGCCCAAGAGTTGGAGGTTGCTATGAGCTGTGATGCCATAGCACTCTACTCAGGGCGACAGCCTGAGGCTCTGTCTCAAAAAAAAAAAAAAAAAAAGAAGTGGGTAGATTATCTGTTGTATTAAGGATTCAGAGCTATATTCCAGAATTCCTAAATCATAAGTTTCCAACAGCTGATATAGTCTTAGGTCTGTCAGGTATTATTATTAATACTTACCTAATAGTATTTCTGAAGTTGTCATTGTTTCTGGCTCATAGGCCTGTAGATTTTCCTCTATTTCCTATAGTTAATATAAAAAGAGAATGTATTATTAAAGTTCATTTTAAAGATAAAAAACAGGCTTGCTGCCCATAGCCAAGTGGGTGGTGGATTTGAGCCTGACCTGGGCTTGCTAAACAAAAAAAAAGACAACTGCAACCAAAAACTAGCCAGGCATTGTGGGGGCCACCTGTAGTCCCAGCTCCTCGGGAGGCTGAGGCAGAGAATCAGTATAAGCCCAAGGTTGTAGGTTGCTTTTAGTTGTGATGCCATAGCACTCTACCCTGGCCACAGGGTCTTTATTAGTGGCTTCTTTGAGAGGTACTTGTAGAAATTATCTCAATTACGTTTCTCATTCAAGATGGGAGGGATATTTACATATGAATTTTGAAAAATCTAGTTTGACCCATATACAAATATTCTAAATTTGTCTCATTCCAAATCTCATATTTAAAATTCAGTCTACACCGGGTACAATGGCTGATACCTGTAATCCTAGCACTTTGGGAGGCCAAGGCAGGAGGATCTCTTAAAGGCAAGAGATAAGGCCAATCTGAGCAACATAGTACCTAGTAAGACTTCATCTCTACAAAAATTAGCTTGGTGTGATGTCACATACCTATAGTCCCAGCTATTCAAAAGCTAAGTGGGGAGGATCACCTAAAGCCCTGGAGTTTGAGGTTAACAATGAGCTATCATGATGCCATGGAATCAAAGCAAGCAATAAAACAAGACTCTGTCTCAAAAAAAATTAAAAGTAAGACAACAGCTGGGCGTTGTGACTGGTGCCTGTAGTCCCAGCTACTTGAGAGGCTGAGGCAAGAAAATTGCTTGAGTCCAAGAGTTTGAGGTTGCTGTGAGCCAGGATGCCATACCACTCTACCAAGGGCAACAAAGTGAGACACTGTCTCAAAAAAAAAGAATGAAATTAAATTTAAATGAGACATAGAGTAAGCTCAGGAGTTTTGTACTTTTAAGGGGCATCATAAATACTATCAAGTTAGCAAAGCCGAAGGATTCTCATCTACACCACACAACCTTTAGTCTGGAACAACTAAGAGTATTGAGAGAATAGTTCAAGAAGACCATGCAGTCAAACTGGGTTACCACAGAGGAACTGACTAGCTTTAAGTGTCCACTTTGATGAATCAGTAATAATGACTTGGTTCACCAATGTGTGTGTTAAGTGGAAGGTGAATAGCAAAGGCAACAACACGCTGAGCCAAATTCAACATCAGGAGCATCAAACCAGGCTATTTCGGTGTAGGAGGAAGAAACTCCCCTATCCATAAGTGCTGCAGAGCATTATCCACTGAGTCCTAGAAATCAACTTACATGCGCCTTTGGGTATTAAGAAACCTGGAAGGACTGGTTTATTAATATCTTTTTTTTTTTTTTTTTTTTTTTGAGACAGAGCCTCAAGCTATCCCCCTGGGTAGAGTGCCATGGCATCATAGCTCATAGCAACCTCCAACTCCTGGGCTCAAGCAAGTCTCCCAAGTAGCTGGGATCACAGGCACCCGCCATAACACCCGGCTATTTTTTGGTTGCAGCCATCATTGTTGTTTGGCAGGCCCGGGCTGGGGATTTGAACCCGCCAGCTTAGGTGTAGGTGGCTGGTGCCTTAGCCAATTGAGCCACAGGCGCTGAGCTATTAATATCTTTCAATATCTTTTCCCAGTGTGCCTTGGTTGAGGGTGGTCTGGCCATCACTGATATTCAGCATAACTCCTACCATATCCATAGCTTCTAAGAAAAATCTGCAATCTAAATCCTGACCAACCAAGAGACATTTCCAAACACTTTTAAAGGATCATTTCCAGTTGAAATAGATCAGAGCCCAGGGATTTATCTTTTTCTGTAAGAAAAAAATGAAATCCCCTTATCTTTCATCATTGCCTGCATATTTTGTATTCCATTTGAGTGCTTCCTCACCCAAGTTTCAGTATTAGCAAAGGAGTGATGTCAGCAACAGGGTAAAAAAAAAAAAATTAATTGTTTCCTTTCTTCCTGAGACATCATCTTCCATAATTCACTGAAGTTACAAACACAAAGGGAAAGAGGAAAGGCACCCAATTCCTGTTCTCTTGGCCTTTTGGAAAATGCGGAGTTGTTCTTTGGTCATGTATGTGCATATCTACGAGAGGGTGATATTGTAGACATCAGGGAATGAGTACTGTTCAAAAAGGCATGCCACAGAGATGTTACCATGGCAAAACTAGAAGAATCTATAGCATGTTACCCAGCATGCTGTTGGCATTGTTGTAAACAAACAAGGGGAAGATTCTTGCCAAGAAGATTAATGTTCATATTGAGCATATTAAGCACTCTTAAGACCAAGATAGCTTTCTAAAATGTGTGAAGGAAAATGATCAGAAAAGAAGGAAGCCAAAGAGAAAGGTACCTGGGTTCAACTGAAGCACCAGCTCTTCCCAGAGATGCTCACTCTGTTGAGAACCAGTGGAAAGGAGCCTGAGCTGCTGGAACTTGTGAATTCATGGCATAATAGGCGTACAGGGTAGCAACACAGGAAAACCAAAAGAACCAATTGAATGGGGGCAAACGGTATTAGAACCTATTCCCTATGAATTCATGCCATAATAGGCATAGCAAGCTTTGTCACATTTGGTGGAAAGGCCCCTGAGCTCCTGGAAGCTTTTCTCTATGAATTCATGGCTTAATAGGTGTAAAAACTGAAAGTCTATCATAAAAAAAAAAAAAAACTTGATTAAATTTGAACTAAAGTCCTGTTTTTCTCTCTCTCCTTTTTTTGGGGGGAGAGGGGACAGGGTGTATCTCTGTTGCCTAGTCTAAGTCACAGCAACCTCAAAACTCTTGGGCTTAAGTGATCCTCCTGCCTCAGCCTCCCAGAGTTAAATTTCTAGCTCTGAAGGTTCAAAATTATCACTAAAAGGAAAACTCCCTAATCGTTATTATTAAAGTACAGTTGTAATTTTAGCTCCACCTAGTGGCTCAGAGTTATGCAGCACTAATTAGCATTTTTGGTATAGTCCCTCCCTTCCTCCCTCCCTTCCTTCCTATCTTCTTGTCTATCTCTCTATCCCTTCCCTTTTCTTTTCTTCTCCTTCCCTCCCTTCTTTCTCTCTTTCTTTCCCTGAATATCACTGTGTTTACTTTTCGAAACACTCCCTTGGGAAGCTGTTCACTGACACCAATGCCTGGTCCACATTTAGGGGCCTTTTTCTAAAAGAGGTCAAGAGCTTAATTGACCTTGTATGATGATAGCTCTGATAGCCATTCCAGAAAAAAGGGTTCCAAAATTGCATTGAAGGGTGGACTAGGCACTGGAGTCAATGCATAGCTTCCCAAGGGGAGTACTTCAAAGGTGACTGTAGTATTTTCAGCAGTGAAGCATATAGCATTTTTTCTAGGATGAATTCAAAAACTTAATTGTCTGAACCAAAGCTTACGTGTTATACATAGCCTAATAAAATAAGGGCGTAAAGGCTCGGTGCCTGTGGCTCAAGTAGCTAAGGCACCAGCCACATACACCTAAGGTGGCAGGTTTGAATCCAGCCTGGGCTCACCAAAACAACAATGACGGCGCCTGTGGTCCCAGCTACTTGGGAGGCTGAGGCAGGAGACTTGCTTGAGCCCAGGAGTTGGAGGTTGCTGTGAGCTGTGATGCCATAGCACTCTACCCAGGGGGACAGCTTGAGGCTCTGTCTCAAAAAAAAATAAATAAATAAAATAAGGGCATAAAATCAGTACTCATTGAAAGTGCAGTAGCATTCCTATACTTTCCTAATGCATCTTGGAAGGTCACTTGGAGTTGTGTATTGAGCTTTGGAAATGTTAAGTATTGAAAACCCTTTGAACATTTATGCCAAGGAAAATAAATCCAAAATATAGGAAAAACATTATTCATAAATACATTACTGTAACATACTTTATAATAATTTAAAATAACCTAACCATCTAAAATAAAATAGATGGTTTACCTAGTAATCTGGGAGGCCAAGGCAGGGATCACTTGAGCCTAGAAGTTGAAGATTAGCCTGAGCAAGAGTGAGGCCCCCATCTCTCTTTAAAAAAAAAAAATTAGCTGGGGGTCCTGGCAGGTGCCTGTAGTCCAACTCCTGGGGAGGCTGAGACAGGAGAATCTTTTGAACTCAGGAGTTTGAGATTGTTGTTAGCTAGGCTAATACCATGGCACTCTAACCTGGGACAATAGAGAGACTATCTCAAAAAATAATAATAATAACAACATTGAGGCCAGGCATGGTGGCTAACTCCTATAATCTTAGCACTCTGGGAAGCCAAGGTAGGTGGATTGCCTGAGCTCAGGAGTTCAAGACCAGCCTGAGCCAAGAGTGAGACTCTGGCTCTAAAAATAGCTGGGAGTTGTGCCAGGTGCCTACAGTCCCAGCTATTTGGGAGGCTCAGGCAAGGGAGTTGCTTATTGAGCCTAAGAGTTTGAGGTTGCTGTGAGCTATGATGCCACAGCACTCTACCCAGGATGACAAAGTGAGACTCTGACTCAAAAATAAAATAAAATAAAATAAAACCGATGGTTACAATTAAGTAAACATTGTCAAACCACTTATTCAACCAATTAAATGATGACTACAAAAACAGTATTAATATGGAAAAATACTTATGGGATATTGAATAAAATAAAAAGGACAAATCCTACTTAAAATGAATTGAAGTAATGTTAGTAGTGGCTTTATTAATATAATACATTGATCCTTTCTAGTTTTTAAAATGTGGCTTAGTCTGAATGAGGTTGTTCATGCCTGTCATCTTAGCACTCTGGGAGGCCAAGGCAGCAGATTACTTGAACTCAGGAGTTTGAAACCAGCCTGAGTAAGACCCAGACCCTATCTCTACTAAAAATTGAAAAATAAGCTCAGCATCTTTGTGGGCACCTATAGCCCCAGCTATTCAGAAGACTAAGACAGGAGGATTGATTGAACCTAGGAGTTTGAAGTTGCTATGAGCTAGACTGATGCGTTGGCACTCTAGCTTAGGCAACAGAGTGAGACTCTGTTTCAAGGAAAAAAAAAAGTGTTGTAAGCTCATTTCATAATGGAAACTACAAATAATTATTTACCTGGTTTTTTGTTTTTTTTTTTTTTTGAGACAGAGTCTCACAATGTCACCCTTGGTAGAGTGCTGTGACGTCACAGCTCACAGCAACCTCAAACTCTTGGGCTTAAGCAATTCTCTTGCCTCAGCCTCCCAAGTAGCTGGGACCATAAGACCCTGGTAATTATTTAGTATTTAAAAGAATAAAAAAAATAGGGTAATAAATCTATAGTGTTATGAGATTTTTATAGCGTTGTGCATGTGCTGGCCATATGCACTGAGGGTGGCAGGTTCGAACCTGGCCCAGACCAGCTAAACAATAGTGACAACTGCAACAAAAAAATAGCCGGGCATTGTGGGAGGCGCCTGTAGTCTCAGCTACTTGGGAGGCTGAGGCAAGAGAATCACTTGAGCCCAAGAGTTTGAGGTTGCTGTGAGGTATGATGCCAAGGCATGGTAAGGTTGGTGTGAGCTGTGACAAAATGGCACTCCACCAAGGACAACAAAGTGAGATTCTGTCTCAAACCTTCCCCCCCAAAAAACAAACAAAATACAAAGGCTTGGTGCCTATAGCACAGTGGTTATGGTGCCAGCCACATACACCTAAGGTGGCAGGTTTGAACCCAGCCCAGGCCAGCTAAACAAAAATGACAACTGCAACAAAAAATAGCCAGGCATTATGGCAGGCACCTGTAGTCCCAGCTACTTGGAAGGCTAAGGCAAGAGAATCACTTGAGCCCAAGAGTTTGAGATTGCTGTGAGCTGTGACTCCACAGCACTCTACCAAGGATGACATAGTGAGACTCTTGTTTCAAAAAAAAAAAAATACATAAACAATCAACTGTATTCATTTGTAATGGCTTCCAGTTTTCCAGAATTGAACTATGTATAGTTTCCTAACCCTAACCTAACTTTTACTGAGGTTATCATAGTTTTTTTCTTTTTTCCACTTAAGGATTTGGTGCATCTGGAATATATTTTGGTATATGTTGTAAAATGGGGTTCCATTTTTGTTTCTTTCCAGATACTTGGCCAATTATGCTGTTATTTTTTTTTTTTTGGTTTTTTTTTTTTTAAACAGAGTCTTACTATGTTACCCTCGGTAGAGTGCTGTGGCATCACAGCTCACAGCAACCTCTAACTCTTGGGCTTAAGAGATTCTCTGGGCTTGGCACCTGTGGCTCAAGTAGCTAAGGTGCTGGCCACATACACCTAACGTGGCAGGTTTGAATCCAGCCCAGGCCCGCCAAACAACAATGATGGCTGCAACCAAAAAATAGCCAGGCGTTGCGGCGGGCATTTGTGGTCTCAGCTACTTGGGAGGCTGAGGCAGGAGACTCGCTTGAGCCGAGGAGTTGGAGAGGTTGCTATGAGCTGTGATGCCACGGCACTCTGCCCAGGGGGACAGCTTGAGGCTCTGTCTCAAAAAAAAAAAAAAAAAGGAGATTCTCTGGCCTCAGCCTTCCAAGGAGCTGGGACTACAGATACCTGCCGCAACCCCAGCTGTTTTGTTGTAGTTGTCATTGTTGTTTAGCTAGCCTAGGCCAGGTTCGAACCCACCAACCTTGGTACATGTGGCTGGCACCGTAAACACTGTAGTACAGGCGCCGAGTCTATGCTGTTATTTGTTAACAATTCATCTTTTCCCACAGAGTTAACTACTGCCATTAAAGACTTACAAATTAGGGTCTGGGCACAATGGCTCAGTCCTGTAATTCTAACTCTTTGGGAGGCTCAAACCAGTGGATGGCCTGAACTCAAGAGTTCAAGACTGGCTTAAGCAAGAGCAAGACCCTGTCTTTGCTAAAAATAGAAAAACCAGCTGGGAGTGGTGACAGGTACCTCTAGTCCCCACTTCTTAGGAGGCTGAGGCGAACCCAGGAGTTTGAAGTTGCTGTGAGCTATGATGATGCCAGTGCACTATGCCCAGGACGACAAAGTGAAACTCTGTTTCAAAAAAAAAGATCTACAAACTGGGCTGGAGGAGGTAGCTACACCTGTAATTCTAGCACTCTGGGAAACTGAGGCTAGAGGATCTCTTGAGCTTAGGAATTTGATCAAGACCCCATCTCTACTAAACCTAGAAAAAATTAGGATTTGGATTTGATGGCACATGCTTGTATTCCCAGCTACTAGGAGACTAAGGCAGAAGGATTGCTAGAGCCCAAAAGTTTGAGGTTATAGTGAGCTAGGATGATGCCACTGCACTGTAGCCAGGGTGATAGAGTGAGACTCTGTCTTTAAAAACAAAAACAAAAAACTCTACATATTGGGATATTATATTTCTGTTTCATTAATCCATTTTTCTATTCCTCTACCAATATTTATTTTATTAGAATGACATATGTCTGATACCTGATAAAAATGATTTTCTTTTACCATTTTTTGTTTTCCAATGTTTTGCCTAATAGATTTAGCAGCCATTGATGATAATTGCATGGATATGTTATTTTAATAGATTTTATTACCTTGATTTTACACATTTAAAAATATAAATTATAGGACGGAGCCTGTGGCTCAAAGGAGTAGAGTGCCAGCCCCATATGCCAGAGGTGGCAGGTTCAAACCCAGCCCTGGCCAAAAACTGCAAAAAAAAAAAAAAAAAGGCTTGGTGCCTGTGGCTCAAGCAGCTAAGGTGCCAGCCACATGCACCTAAGGTGGCGGGGTTCAAATCCAGCCCAGACCCGCCAAACAACAATGACGGCTGCAACCAAAAAATAGTCAGGCGTTGTGGCGGGCACCTGTGGTCCCAGCTACTCGGGAGGCTGAGGCAGGAGACTTGCTTAAGCCCAGGAGTTGGAGGTTGCTGTGAGCTGTGATGCAACAGCACTCTACCCAGGGGAAAGCTTGAGGCTCTGTCTCAAAATAAAGATGGGACTTGATTCCTGTGGCTCAAGCGGCTAAGGCACCAACCACATACACCTCAGCCGGTGGGTTGGAATCCAGCCTGGGCCCGCCAAACAACAATGACAGCTGCAACCAAAACATAGCTGGGTGTTATGGCGGGTGCCTATAGTCCCAGCTACTTAGGAGGCAGAGGCAGGAGATTCGGTTGAGCCCAGGAGTTGGAGGTTGCTGTGAACTATGATGCCACAGCACTCTACTCAGGACGATAGCTTGAGGCTCTGTCTTAAAAAAAAAAAAGTAAATTATACTGATTCTTAGAGTACATCTCTTTTCATTTTTAAATGTATATCTATAAAAGAGCCACTTCAAAGCTGAATAGTTATTGTTTCCTAAATTTTAGATTAAAAAATAAATTGGTTTTTTTTTTCTGCCTTCGCCCAACCTCCAACAGATTGAAGAAGAGATGTTGGCTTTGCAAAATGAACGCACAGAACGAATACGAAGCCTACTGGAGCGTCAAGCGAGAGAAATTGAAGCTTTTGACTCTGAAAGCATGAGACTGGGTTTTAGTAACATGGTCCTTTCTAATCTCTCCCCTGAGGCATTCAGCCACAGCTACCCAGGAGCTTCTGGTTGGTCTCACAATCCTACTGGGGGTCCAGGACCTCACTGGGGTCATCCCATGGGTGGCCCACCACAAGCTTGGGGCCATCCAATGCAAGGTGGACCCCAGCCATGGGGTCACCCCTCGGGGCCAATGCAAGGGGTACCTCGAGGTAGCAGTATGGGAGTCCGCAATAGCCCCCAGGCTCTAAGGCGGACAGCTTCTGGGGGACGGACAGAGCAGGGCATGAGCAGAAGCACGAGTGTCACTTCACAAATATCCAATGGGTCACACATGTCTTATACATAACTTAATAATTGAGAGTGGCAATTCCGCTGGAGCTGTCTGCCAAAAGAAACTGCCTACAGACATCGTCACAGCAGCTTCCTTGGGTACTACAGTGTGGGAGCTAAGTGCATATGGTATATTTTATTCATTTTTGTAAAGCGTTCTGTTTTGTGTTTACTAATTGGGATGTCATAGTATTTGGCTGCCAGGTTTTGTTTTGTTTTTTTAACTTTTGGGGAAATTTTCAAAAATAGAATTGATATTAAAAATATGTGTATGTGTGTATATATATATGCATATATATACATACCTATACATTTTGTGCATGTGATAAAAAGAAATTGGCTAAATAGGGGGTATTTTCTGAATATTGCAAAATAAAATGCAGCAAAGTGGCTGAGTCATCACTTTTGGGTGTCTGTATCCTACAAAGTTTTTGACAAAATCTAATGCCTTTCGTCATATCCAAAATTCTTAATGAGCCACTCACAGCAGGCACCATATACTGAAATAAGTTATTAGTGGAACATACCTCTTTATCCTCTCACTAATGTATTTTTTAATTAAATTAGTCTGACTTCTCAGTGTCATTTGGAGTTAAAAAAAAAAAAGAAGAAGAAGAAATTCATGAACACTAAATGATTGCATTGACTTTTTGTGAGGGTAGAAAACAGCTTAGTTTTTTTTTTTTCTGAATGAATCATAGGTTTGTCGGTGGTTTTTGTCCATTCAATTGTGCCTTCTTTGTGTCATGGTGAGATGGGGGTGCTTAAGGAGATCACAAGTTGTGTGGGGATTACATAACCTGTGAACCTTCAGTGGGGAAGACCAGAAGGGCAAGAAGGCCCCTGATGGGTATGTCCAGCAGCAGAGTGAGGAGATAGAGTCTGTATATCTAATGTTTTGTTGCTTATACTGTGATATCTTATCCTAGCTAAGCTTTATACTCCCAAGACCCCAAAAAGTACTTTTACTTTGTTTGTACAAAGACATATAGCCAATACAAATCAAATGCCAGAGGTATTTGAATGATGCCATATTTGCAAAATGCCATCTATTGGACTTCTCATCACACTACATAGAAATAATTTGACTATCCCCTTTTGGCTTAATGGGATTTCCTGTTTACAGTAGAATAGCCAATTATTTAAATATTTAGTTGCCACAGTGAACCAGGAGTCACTGAGCCAATGACTTTACCAGCTGCTGATTAATCCTCATCACCACTGTAGATTTTGCTGCATGTGCAGGTCTTCTATTTTTAATTGCTGTTGTTTTTTTTTTGCTGCAGTACTTTACAAACTTCTAGTTCATTGAGACTTACCATTTGGCATCATGTTAACATCACACAATAGGCAACACTACTTCTGCAAGTCTCAAGCCTCAGTGCTATAGTACTACTGAAAAGGAACTAGAAAGTTTGGCCAATCAAAAAATAAATAAAGTAACTTATAGTGGTCAAGGAATCTCTTGACAAAAGCTAACATGGTGGGGGGCATGTTTTGTTTTGTTCTGATGTTTTGTTTTACAATGAAGGATGAACCCAGTGCTAAAAAGTCAGATGTTACTTGTTATTCCATTGTTTGTGTGGAAATTGAGTTGGAGGTGGTTGGGGAGCTGTGAATATGACTTGAAGGAAAAAAAAAAACGTCCTTTTCAGCAATAGATGAGAGTTTCTACAAGTTATTGTCCTGCTCCCTTCCCAGTTAGTTGTCTTGAAGAACTTTTGCTGCTAACTCTGGATCCTGCTTTTCATGTAGTCAGAGGGCTCCAACGTAGTACTCTCTTAAGTCCCTCTCAACAATACTCTTTGCCTAGACCAGGTGTCCTCTAAACTATGGTCTGCGGCCACATGTGGCCTGCCAGGTGTTTTTGCCACCACTGCCTGTCCTGCTTAGCAGCCGACTTGTCCCAAGGCCCACAGTCCAGCGCTCCAACGGTCTAAGGGACAGTGAACTGGCCCCCTGTTTAAAAAGTTTGAAGACCCCTGGCCTAGACCAAACTAATGACCAAATAGTAATCTATCACTGTTGAAGTATTGGATTTCTTAACCAAATTTCAACTTTTCCCCAGGTATGTCAGTCTCCATGAATCCTCACCTTTAGGAATTTCCAACATTCATTAGAAGGTAATTGGAAGAAAAATTCATGTTTTAATATAAATCTTTTTAAAACCAATAGATTTCCCCAAACAATTTTAGGTAGTGTTTCAAGTAGCACTCTGATGTATTATCCTCTTGGCCATGTTCCAGATCACTTTTTAGGTAAACATGAAATGTACTTGTCATACCTAATGAAAGGGGCTTTTATTCTTCTTACAATCTTTTTTGCATTCAAATATTATATACAGTATTTCAAACAAATTGAGAAGTCTATCTATTTGGAAGAAAACAAGAGCTTTAGAATTTAATAAAATATCAATAATAGAATTTGATAATTAAAAAAAATTATTCATGGGCGGCGCCTGTGGCTCAAAAGGGTAGGGCACCGGCTCTATATGCCGGAGGTGGCGGGTTCAAACCCAGCCCTGGCCAAAAAAAAATTATTCATAAATCTGACCCTTCTGTGCTACTGGAGGGGTAGAATAGGGAAGCAGATTAGTTTTGTATACAAAACTCCTTAAAGCCCAAAACTATTGGTGATACAGTTTAATATCTAGTTGTAGACTTAAATTAGCCAAATTGAGTTACTGAGTCGGTTCAGATCATACATACCCATGAAAGAATGATTGAATACTGACTCCAAATATTTATCCAATAAGGTTTTGTATCCAATTTGTTTGGCAACTGGTTTTACATGGAGGTTATGATTACACCTGGATTATTCCATTAAGTTAATCTCAATTAAAATATACCTATATAATTTGCAGAAATGATTTCAAATTAATTTGTGTGTGTGTGTTTGTGAGATCTAGCTTCTGAGGAAACTCATACATAGTAGGAAACATCACAGAGTAAAAGCTTAAAGCAGAAAATTCTGAAAGCCTTTGGGATACCCTAAGAAGGAGCAAGCACTTCTGAATCAGTGTGCAAATGTCAACGTTTGATCAAGTTAACACTACCTCCTTCCTAGTATTGGTGTTCATTCATTACATATGTGTTTAAGAAAATTAAAAGTATGGGAAATTTCTCTAGCATATCAGAAATCATAAATGCTATATCTGGTATCCAGAGCCTGGCAGTAAAATATTTCTTGTGTTCACTCACTCTCTTTTTGGTTAGCATTTTTAAAATGCAAAGCCTCATACCTTACTATATATTCCAAATTGGGTTCCCTTTCCTTTGCACATATTTTTTTC
This sequence comes from Galagoides demidoff, assembly GCA_963574575.1. Classification (NCBI taxonomy): domain Eukaryota; kingdom Metazoa; phylum Chordata; class Mammalia; order Primates; family Galagidae; genus Galagoides; species Galagoides demidoff. The sequence goes on along the minus strand of CAUYQV010163153.1, from coordinate 7,730 downwards.
TTCCCCCTGTTAAAGTCAGCTCTAACCCCAAATTATAGCATCTGAAAGTATTTTCATTATAAAATGTTAGCTGAAAAATGTGTTTATTATTTTTATTCAGAGCTGCCATTCTTACTAGTCATTTCTATACATGGAGATAAAAGAGTTCTGTATTTGAAGCCAACACCCATAGTTGTAAGATACTTAGTACTCTGGGTCAAAGATTTATTGGTAAATCGAACTATTTTGGCTGCCTAGACATCAGGTAAACACCATTTAATACACTAAAACTGTCCTGGATACTCCCTTCCACTTCCACCAGTTTTTTTCATCCCTTTTTCAAAAATTGAAAACTCTATGAGTGTCTTTTTCAGACCATAAGCCAGACTTTAGTGACTTTCTACTTCCCTAAGCACTAAGTGTCTGGTGTTTTAAACTTTTATAGAATACATTGTGTTGGACACTGGAATAATACTATTTATTTTCACCTGTGAAAAATTACTTCATTGTACTTGAAACACCTCCTTTGCATTTCTCCATTTGTGCCATTCACTAGTGGAAATAAATTGTATTATACCATTATCTACTGGCTTTTTAAAACTGTGTTAAATATGCACATTTTTGGTATAGCTAATATCATTTATATGTATATATTGTATATACATATGAGTGTATGTGTGTATAGATAGATGGATGTAACCATATTGTACATTTCCATCAGGGCACTTAAGGTTCTGGGGTTTTTTTTGTTTGTTTGTTTTGGTTTTGTTATTTCAGTCCTCAGTTAAGGCAAGAATGCATGTGTTTCTTAAGAATGAGTACTCTGGCGTGATATTTATGAGAAGGTAGTCACTAGATGCAGTCTTTTCTTTTTTAATCCCCTCTTAGCACTTGGGTGAGTGGAAAGTTAGGTAAAATATGGAACTTTAAGTTGCAATGCAGTAAAATAGTGCCAGAGAGGGAAGCCAGTTAGTGTGTCAGTGAGTTGGTGTTGTGACGCAACGAAGGATAAGTGATGTAGAGAATGAACCACGGAAAGTAAGAACACTGATCATGTTTCCTCTGCAGAGATGATAAAAAGAATCAATAAATCACACAATCTTTATATAGTTTCCATGTGTGTTTCTTTAGTAGTGATGCCATTGATCCTCTTAACTTTTTTTTACTCCATTAATACTAGTAACTGTATTTTGCTGAGGATCAGAGCAGCCAAGAAAGGAATTGCTGCTAAAGGATCTAAGTTTCTCCTAAACTGTAAAATCAATAGGAAATGGCCACTGGGAGGGTATTTGGTATTGGTGTAAGGGGCTTTCTCCCTTTAGCTGCCTCTTCTTGGTTGCTAAGAGTAAGTTCTTTGTGCACCTTCCACCCTTCTGAGCCACTACTCTTCAAGCAGAAGTTTGGCCCAGTACAGCAACCCTTTCCTTGGAGGTTTATGTGGTCTTGCATTTTGTCCCATGCTCACAATGTGAAATGTCTTATTGTGTATTCAAGTCAGAAAATAATATATTTAAGGTGTATAAATGTGAATCTCCTGCAGTGATGGAAGAAGAGGTTCTCATTCCTTATATAGAAAAGCTCCTCTCTAAGAGCAGTGTCAAAACTTGGGCTATCATCTTTGAGCTGCTTACCAAATAGACTATTATTGAAGAAAAACATTCTCTTATTTCATTTTTCCCCATTGAACATGATAGTACCCCCAATCAAGTTGTAGCATTGCCTTTTAAAGGTACTCACTCACTCGTAGTTGTTAAGAACTGGAAATTTCCCATCCTCAGATTCCTTAAAGTATGAAAAGTATGCTGTACACTTAGCAGACTTGCCTCTTGTATGCAAGGACTACTGATTGAAGTCTGTGTTGCTGTGTCTGGTTATGTTGTCTGCACTTTTACTACAGTAGGTCTGCGTCGGAAATGACTTAATTTGTAAAGAAGCAAGTTTTATTAAACACTGTCTAGAAAAAGAAAGTGAAGCTGAGAACTCTCATTGTGCATTTTTATTTTCTACTGAATTCTGGTAGCCCTGTTTAAAGTCATGTTGATTAATTTTTTTCCTCCTTGTTTATATAGTCACATTTCCAAAACTTCACTCATACAAGGGGAGAGAACCCATGTGGCTTAATTGTAGTATTCAGATCATAAGAAATAGCATGAGTTAGTATGCACCTTATATGCATGTTTTGGGTTTTTAAACCTGCACTTCCATCCACCCCAGGGTAGATTATCTTTTAAAGAAGATAAAGGCAGAGAATTAAAACTGGGGAGCCACTTAATGTATCACCATCCCTGTCAGCTATTTCCAGGTAATCTAAACTTGTTGAAGTTTTAGACATTTGTGTGTGTGTGTTTGGTTGTATTGGTTTTTGTTTTTAAATGTACAAGGGGTTCTTCTTTTAATAGAGAAAAAGGTTAATCCTCACTGAAACATCAGGATGCCCACTGGATATACTCATCTGAACATCTATAGGTAGTTTGTCATGAAAAATGGAGAGAAGATGAGACTTCTGAATGAATGAAAAAGGGTATCTTGATGCCCAAGAATTCTCCCCAAAGTACGGGTAATTCAACCTGCACAGTTTTCTTTCACTCATAGTTTTTAGCAGTTGTGAGTGAAAAATCATGTAATTATCTGTAAATATGTAGCTAACAAATTGACCTAGTTTCTGTATTTTTTTGTTTTTGTACTAAAGTTTATAGGTCTGTGCCAGCTAGAGAGGAGTTGCTGTCATTACCAGTTGTGGTCCTAGCATCTAACCCTGAAACCATCTTAGGTGATATTTTTAGAATTAATGCTTAAATGTTGTTAAACAGGGGAAAATGAAGCTTAATCATTGGTCAGGTTTGAAATCTTTTTAAGTGAAATAATTTTATTTAATATAAATGATCACACGTCCTCAATCATGAATGAGGTTGGGAGCCCCCCTCCCCCAGTGGCCATGTTTACAGAAGTGTATTTTGTCTATAAAGTGCAAGTATTTTAATGTTTATGTAAATTATGCAGGTGATAACATTATGGTTTGGAACTATTTATTGGGCTCTTTAACTGAATTTTCAAATAAAATGAGCTTGTGCCACTGTAGGCACATTAATCCCATTTCTGGAACATTTTTCCTATTTCTCGAATTCCATATGTTCCTTTGTCATTACCCCCACTTAACCTCCCTTTCTCTGATATGCCTTGTAGCCAAAGTATTGAAGACTGGTGAACATAGGTGAGGAAAATATATTTCTTAGAAATCCATGAACCCTCAATTGTATACTTTCAGTACTTGTGTTATATGTTTCTATGGCAACTCTGAGGTCAGTGGTTTAGAAATGAGATACCAGTGTTAATGAAGTGTGTACTCTTTGCTTTTGCATGGCTTGGCTTAGTATCCAAGGTATATTAGGGCCACTTAAGAGCATGAAGACCAGTTATATGGGAACAGGTTTCTTTCAGTGGCACATTTTCTTTTTCCTAAGCCCCAAATACATTACCTAGGCATGAACATTATCGTTAGTATAAGTTGCACATGGTTATGAAGTGAATTATGTGATTCAAAAGGATATAACTGCCTAACATTTACAGATTCTGGCTGGTCTTTGTGACCATTTGGCACATATCTAAAAACCTGGGGGATATTAGAACCCTTCTAACTCTTTTTCTTTTTGTGGTCATAGACAAGTATATGTATAACTTATCAAGATGTTAGCTGCGCCTGGTGTATTGCCAGACAGCTGTCTTTTAGTGTCCATTCCAAATGTGGTGATGTCCTTTCTTGCATTTCATACTATCAAAGAAACCACTACCGCTTCATCCTAATAACATTTTATACCTTTTATTATACATTAAATGGGAACTGTGCCTACTTAAGAGTGCCCCTCCAATTAATTACATGTGTCCCCAAATCCAAGCCAGACAGACAAGGGAAAAAATCCACTTAAGGCCAGTAATTTATCTGAAAGGTCGTTATCTTGGCATTTGTTATACAAACCTGTTAGGAGTTGCAGGTGGTTTCATAGGGTAAAATCCAAGTGAAGAGAGGGATGTTCGGGGTTCTTATTAGGAGATAATCTTATTTTATCTTTCCTTTTGAGGTCCATCTTTGTAGAACAGTAATTCTCCAAATTTGTGGGGTTTTTTTAATAGGGAAATTTTTACAAAAGCGATGTTCTCATGTAAATAACACTTAAAGTGCATATAATGTCCCCAGACTGTTCCAACCTGATAATTTGTAAATGCTTTAGAGTTTTTTTAAATTAACACTTGTGTTGCTAAATCCTATTTATGTAAGTCTGCTAAAGTTTTTAACCCAACTTAAAACTTCAGACAAACTTTAAATAATGGATGGGTTACTATGAGCAATTTAGCTTTCAGAACCCCCTTGTTTTAGTAATGAAAAAGCCTAATGCGCATTAATGAGGTTGGAGAGACTATGAGAAATATGTATAGTGTATATTTTAAAACAGCTTTGCTTGTATTGTGAAGATTTAAAAACAAACTTGAGATTTTTAACGTAACTATTAACACAGTTTTAACATAAGTTATCCCACTGGGTTTAAGAGCATCTTGAATGTATAATCCTTTTTGTAACCCAGGTTGGTTTCTGCTTTTACCAGTCACCCAAACATTATTTATGTTTTCAGTTTTATGTACTCATTTCTCTTTGTTTTCCTCAAACAGCATGATTTTTTTTGCACATGTAGAAATTTTTTAAAAGGAAGAAATTAATACATCATTTTCTCTGGATTTTCTTCGCTCTTCTCTTTCTTTCTACTAACCCCTTCCTTAAAGGCCATATCACTCCATTTGCATTATTTGTGCAAATGTCAGGGGTTGGTTTTTATTTTTATTTTTGCTATTTACCTAAAAAAAAAAAAATGCTTCAGTCAATTGCTTTTTTATTTAAAAAAAAAAAAAAGAAAAGAAAAAAAGCTGTAACCTTATCATTTCTGAGTAGACCATTGGAGATGAATGCACACCTGTAATGGCCAAGGACCAGCTTTGGTGGCTAAAGGGAATATTTTAACTAAGCAAGAGATTCTTTTCTAAAAGTGGTATATATTATCTACAGTCTATTTCAGTTATTCCCACAAGTCAGGGGTCCAGATAAAATGAGGGTTATCAGCTAACTGATACGTTATCATTGAAGTTCATCAATGAATTTGTACATTTCTAGTTCCCTTTGGTGAAGGGAAAAAATGATGATTTTGCAAGACCTAGATTTTGGCTTGGTTTCTTGCCTCCTTTTTTGGCAGCCTCCATCTTCTCATCTCCCAAAGCCCTTGAGCCTGTAGGGTTTTTGTAGTGAACAAAGGACTTGCGGTCATTTTAACAGTGGGACTGATTTTTGGATGAGAGAGTATTATGTTGAAAGTGTGGTGTTCTACCACTTTACCAATGACTAATTTTAAATACACACTGTCCTCTCAACTTTTGGACCAAACAGATGCCCACAGTGGAGGCTTATCAAGGGTTGCAATGGGAAAGAAGCCTCTCCCTCACTGTCAGCACCAGCTGGTAAAGGTGACTGTACAGATGTGCATTTTCCTTTTGGTAGAAATGGTCCACAGCACTAACTGGTAAGGCTTATTGTACAGTATATTGTCAGTATTCTTCTGGTTCAGCATACCTTATAGTTCATATATAACCTGTATTAATTGTATAGATTGTGCATTTAAAGCTGTTACCAAGTTGTCAGAACATAAGAGCGAAAACAAGGTCATATGTAATATTTTGTTTGTAAGTATCCTTTGTATCATAGCAAAGGAAATGTTTAAAGAAAATCAACTGTAATAAAGTAATTTTAGTACACAGAGTGTCTGCCCAATTTTTTTAAAGCAACTATTCCCATAAAGATAGAGCATATTTCTGTTCATGTACTATCTGTTGGATAATTACTGAACCTCAGGCACTGTTGTGGATGTTGGGGCTACTAAGTGAATAAGATAACGGTAAGTGCGAACTACCAGATGAAAACATAACCCCCCTGGTCTAATTGCCTCACTTCTGTCCGCCCAGAATGAAGTGGCCTCTTGTGTTCTGGATGTGAGGTGATTGTAGTTTAGGTTCTGTTTGATGCAGGCTCTTAAGTTTTATTTCTCCATTGTGGTCTATATATATAACTACAGCTTTTCCTACACATGGACACATAATTGTAGGTAGGTCTCTTGTACCTTGAACGTAGCTTCGAAAGGTGGTCTTACCTCGGCCTGTCTCCCCAGTTTGGAAATCTTCACATTTTAGTCCTTGTGGAGCAGGAGACCATCTAATACAGTCCTACTGTTTCAAACATTGTTTAAGGGACTTTTTTGTCAAAAGACTAATTGGGGATGAGGGGGAATGATCATGAGCTGGGATTTATATATTCTTTTAATTTAAAATAGTTTTAAGTGTCATTTTTTAAAGTACAATTTAAATTACTATTACCTATTGAATAGAAGACAATGAAAAAAATGGCACAGCTTTTTAACTCCTAGAATGTTAATATTGAGCTATTATCAGATTAGAATACAGTTTTTCAATTTGCCTGTATCAAACTATGTGGCAGAGCCAAGATTAAATCCAGTATTTTCAGTATACTCAACCTAAATTTGGAGGAACTCAAAAAGGTTTTTTAAAAACATGATTTCTAGGCTTGGTGCCTGTGGCTCAAGCAGCTAAGGCGCCAGCCACATATACTGAACTGGTGGGTTTGAATCCAGCCTGGGACCCGCCAAACAATGGCAGCTGCAACCAAAAAACGGCCGGGCGTTGTGGCAGGTGCCTGTGGGCCCAGCTACTTGGGAGGCTGAAGCAGGAGACTCGCTTGAGCCCAGGAGTTAGATGTTGCTGTGAGCTCTGATGCTATAGCACTCTACTCAGGGTGACAGCCTGAGATTCTGTCTCAAAAAAAAAAAAAAAAAAAAGATTTCTAGGCTCGGTGCCTGTAGCTCAAGTGGTCAGGGCGCCAGCCACATACAGTGGAGCTGGAGGGTTCAAATCCAGCCCGGGCCGGCCAAACGACAGTGACAACTACAACCAAAAAATGGCCAGGCATTGTGGTGGGCACCTGTAGCCCCAGCTACTTGGGAGGCTGAGGCAAGAGACTTGCTTAAGCCCAGGATTTTGAGGTTGCTGTGAGTTATGATGCCATGGCACTCAGGGTGACGGCTTGAGATTTTGTCTCAAAAACAAAACATGATTTCTAGGCCAGGTGTGGTGGCTCACCTCTGTGATCCCAGCATTTTGGGAGGCTGAGGTGGGTGGATTGTTTGAGCTCCTGGGTTCGAGACCAGCCTGAGCTAGAGTGAGACCCTGTCTCTAAAAATAGCCGGGCGTTGTGGCAGGTGCCTGTAGTCCCAGCTATTTGGGAGGGTGAAGCAAGAGAATCACTTAAGCCCAAGAGTTTGAGGTTGCTGTGAGCTGTGATGCCACAGCACTGTACTAAGGGCAAAATCAGGAAGCTGAGGTGGGAAGAGTGCTTGAGGTTGGGAGTTCAAGTCCAGCCTGGGCAACAAAGCAATACCTTCATCTCAAAAACCAAAAAAAAAAAAAAAAGATTCTTTCTAGTTTACTCCCACAGTCTGGTTTTTTGTTTTTTTTTTTGAGACGGAGCCTCAAGCAATCCCCCTGGGTAGAGTGCTATGGCATCACAGCTCATAGCAACCTCCAACTCCTGGGCTCAAGCGAGTCTCCTGCCTCCGCCTCCCAAGCAGCTGGGACCACAGGCGCCCACCACAACGCCTGGCCATTTTTTGGTTGCAGCCATCGTTGTTTGGCGGGCCGGGGCT
>CAUYQV010163152.1:0-14011 GCA_963574575.1 Galagoides demidoff | reverse complement strand
AAAAAAAAAAAAAAAAGCAGGAACAGCCCTTACAGACTATTCAGAAAGTCCCTTTATACCTCTCCCTCTTCCCTCCCATTAGACCAACCCACCCCATCCTCTTATTGGTAGGTAAAACATGTCTGTCCTAAACTGACAGGTACAGGGTGGTCGTGTTTAGGGTTGATTGGCTCAGGGACAAGTCTTCTTTGTCTCAGGTGAGCAAATGAGAAGGCAGGGATAAAGGTTGCAAGTGGGGTGAATGCAAAAAGGGGAGGGGGTCAGGATGTGGGCTGAGTGCATAAGGGGGCTAGTGGGACAAAGGGGAGGTGGTCAGGATGTGGGCTGAGTGCACAAGGGGGCTAGTGGGATGAAGGGGAGGGGGTCAGGATGTAGGCTGTAACACCTAGGTATGACAAGGTCCTTGGTATGCAGTGGCCTATTGTTCTGAATAAACAGCAAGGAGGTAGTTTGACTTGTGACTTGAGTTAATTAGTTTGGCTCCTACACTCATACATCTAACCAGCCCTGGGGTAGGGAAAGCCACCTTTTCTCTGCTCATGATTGATACACGGGCAGCCTAGCGAGAGAGAAGGTACAGCTTTCTCTCCCCAGGCTCCCATCAGCAGAAGGAGCCATCACTGTGAGCAGTCCTGCAAGTGTTTTTCTCTCCACCAGACTTATCCAGAACTGATAATGGTTTCTCTCCACCAGACTTATCCAGAATGAAAATGGTTTCCCCAAAGGGTAATGGATGAAAAGGGTCACTGTGAAAGGAATATAATACTCAGGAAAAACCAAGGACTGCCTAAAATCACCTTGGGTACTCCTCAAAATATGTGTCCCATCAGCTTTTGGGAAGCACTCTCTTACAGCATATTTTCTGGAGTAGAAAATCATCTAATTATTCTATGGTAATTCCTTTCTCCTACTCTCCCAGACCAAAGACTTAAAAACCCTGAGAGCAGTGAGACTGTATGGTGGAAACCATTGTAGATATCACCTCTGAACTAGGAAGTAATTTTTTTCTTTCCTACACAAAGCCGTGGAGCTTTACATACAACAAATGCTCTGTCATTTGTTACCCTGTCCACCAAAGTACAATAGACCTTTACATGACTGAACTCTGTTTAAAAATCAACTTAATGAATTGCATTTATGCCATCAAGCAGAGATTCCGGAGATGAGGAACAACCTGGCATTAAAGTTACTTCCCCAAATGCAGGCACAAGGCAAATTCTGTACTGGGATGGTTAAATCTGGGTTCTTAATTTTTAGAGTCACTATTTCTGTCTATATTTAAAATAGGTAATTATCAAAAAAATTAAAAAATAAAACAGGTAATTATCTTTTAACTAGGCCAAAACATTCAAATTTCAAAAGGTCACAGTGAAAAGTAAGTTCCTATCTTTCCTTTTTCTCTGGTTCCAATTCCTTTCCCCCAGAGTTAAATGATATTATCAGTTTCTTATTCATTTTTCATCATAGCTATCCTTAAAAGTAGATGTCAATTGTACTATATGAATAACTATATTCATAATTTCTTTAAAATAGTGTTCTAGTGATATTTTAGGAAATCTTTTTTTCCTTTTATGTCACCTGTCTTAGTTTGGGTTTCCTCAAAAGCACACTCTGAAGCAAGGACTTGAGTGCAGGCAATTTATTAGGAAGATGATCCAGGGAGCCAAAGTGCAAGAGTGAACCAGGAAGAGAGGAAAACTAAGACAAGGAAGACAAAGAAGAGAGAAAACTAAGACGGTAACATCAGCAATGAATATATAATCAAGAATTTTGTTTTGGGTCAGACACAGTGGCTCAGGCCTATAATCCTACTGCTTCGGGAGGGCAATAAAGGAAGATTGCTTGAGGCCAGGAGCTCAAGACCAGCCTGGGCAAAATAGTGAGACTCTGTCTCTAAAAATAGAAAAAGAAAAGACAGAAAGGCAAAGAAAAGTTAACTTTTCCCAAAGCGGTATCAAACTTGCTGCAGAAACCAAACAGTGATCAGTTATAGATTATTGATTACAGGCTCGGCGCCTGTGGCTCAAGTGGCTAAGGTGCCAGCCACATACACCTAAGGTGGTGGGTTCGAATCCAGCCCGGGCCCACCAAATAACAATGATGGCTGCAGCCAAAAAATAGCCGGGCATTGTGGTAGGTGCCTGTAGTCCCAGCTACTTGGGAGGCAGAGGCAGGAGACTTGCTTGAGCCCAAGAGTTGGAGGTTGCTGTGAGCTGTGATGCCATGGCACTCTACCCTGGGGGACAGCTTGAGGCTCTGTCTCAAAAAACAAAACAAAACAAGATTATTTATTGCAAATAATTTGACTCTTTTTGTCAATTACTTGCTTAACTTCATCAGATGTTTAAAAGTCATTAAAAAAGAATTTTTTTGAGATAGAGTCAAAATATTTTAGAGTGCTATGCTAAAGAATTTTTTTTGAGACAGAGTCAAAATTTTTTTTGAGACAGAGTCTCTGTGCCCTAGGTAGAGTGCTATGGCTCATAGCAACCTCAAACTGTTGGGCTCAAGTGACCCTCTTGCTTCAGCCTCCCTAGTAGCTGGGACTATAGGCACCCACCACAAGACTTGACTAGTTTTTGTATTTTTAGTAGAGATGGGATCTCACTCTGGTTCAGGCTGGTCTCAAACTCTTGAGCTCAAGCTATTCACCTGCCCTGGCCTCTCAGAGTCTAGGATTATAGGCATGAGTCACTATACCTGGCACACATGTAGTTGGGAAAAAGCTTTGAGTCCAAAAGTTTGAGGTTGCAATGAATTATGACTGTACCATTGCACTCAAGCCTGGGCAACAGAGCAAGACCCTATCTCTAAAAATAATAATAATTAAAAATAAATAAAGAATTCTGGCTTGGTGCCTGTGGCTCAAGTGGCTAAGGTGCCAGCCACATACACCTAAGGTGGCAGGTTCGAATCCAGCCCAGGCCCACCAAAACAACAATGATGGCTGCAACCAAAAAATAGCCAGGTGTTGTGGTGGGTGCCTGTGGTCCCAGCTACTTGGGAGGCTGAGGCAGGAGACTCACTTGAGCCCAGGAGTTAGAGATTGCTGTGAGCTGTGATGCCACAGCACTCTACCCAGGGGGATAGCTTGAGGCTGTGTCTCAAAAAAAAAAAAGAATTCTGTTTTGGACATATTAAGTTTGAAGTATCTGGCTGGGTGCCGTGGCTCATGCCTGTAATCCTAGCACTCTACCAACAAGTTCCTTCTTTGGCCTAATGTCTGCCGGTGCCCAGGCTTTCTTTCCCCTGATGATTAATGTTAGTTAACTGGAGAGTGAACATTCTATCAAACTCTATTTAGAGTTCTAAGGCAATTATTGTTTTTACCTTTCCCTCTCTACAGGGACTGGTTTAGACATGGCCATGTGATGCATGAAATATCCAGAAGTTAAGCAGCTAGCTTTTCCTATTGGTGACAGCTGCTTTCCAGATGCCAAAATCACCCCTTAAATATTTTATTGCATTAAAAAAATGGTCCTAGATGCTGCTTTCCACAAACTTCTTAGATGGTTTTTCAATCTATTACTCCACAAAGTGGAAGCCATTATCACATTTATTTTTCATGAAGTGCTGTAATAGGACTCCTGGATTCAGCAAGTGAAGCTGAAAGCCTTATTAATAATGAATGTTAAGTACAACTGATAGGCGCTCTTGTCATCTTAACATCACTGAGAGTGTTAGAGCAAAGAGGTGTACATATGGTAACATGATTGCACACTGCTTTCCTTCTACTAGGAAACTGGCAATGAAGGGACTGGAGGGGAATCTTAGTTTTCATCTTAAGTGAGTGATTCTCCAGGATTAGTGAGCATTCTTTACTTGCTGAATCAGGGACTCAGATAAAAAACAATGAGGGTGATTCTAACTTGAAAGGTGTCCCTCCCTCCTTCCTTTGAACAAATATCACTTAAGTTCCTTGTATGTATCCCACAGTGTCTTAGGTCTCTGAATAGGCTTGTTAACAACTCTTCTAAATTGCCTTCTGGCAGGTGCTTCAGAGAACACACTGTAAGAGAAGCTGGCCTAAAGAAACCTGTATTCGATATTGTGGTTATCTCTCTGACATTCATCTTATTCAGCTCCCACCCATACCACAGATGTTATATTGTGTTTATGTATCCACCCTTCTCTGCTCAATCCTGTGCTTCAGGAGAGGACGATGACACGTCCGGGGTGGGGGTCCTGACTGTACTAAGGCAATCATGGTTTTCTCTTTTCCCTTTGCAGAGGCTGGTTTAGACATGGCTAGGTCATGCATGAAGCTGAGGAGAGATCTGCAGGGAGCTTCTGGAAAGATTTTCTTCCTCTTAATAAAAGACATACTTGAAAAGATGGTCTTTTCTTCTTCTGGACATGGCTAAATCTAGATACAAAGTCTGCCACTGGGACAGTCACCTTATAACAATGGGGGGGGGTAGCCCCCAAATGAAGCCTGCTCACCAGGGTGACAGAGAAGCAAGATAGAAAAAACTTGGTCCTTGATCATCTCATTGAGCCATGGAATTATCCAACCCTGCATCTGTCCTATTTTTGGACTTCTAGGTGCAGGATGATAAATTTCCTTGTTGTTTAAGCCAGATGGGTTTGGGATTCTTTTTTGAGACAGAGTCTCACTATGTTGCTCTCCATAGAGTGCAGTGGCATCACAGCTCACAGCAACCTCATACTCTTGGGCTGAAACGATTCTCTTGCCTCAGCCTCCCAAGCATCTGGGACTATAGGCGCCCATCACAACGCCTGGCTATTTTCTTGTTGCAATTGTCATTGTTTTCTAGCTGGCCTGGGCCAAGTTCGAACCCACCATCCTTGGTGCATGTGGCCGGTGCCATAACCACTGTGCTATGGGCGCCAGTGCTATGTGCTATGGGTTTGGGATTCTTTTGTAACTTCTACTAAAAATATTCTGACTGGTATTGAATTTGTTTGTTCACTTTTGATTCAGAGATTAAGCTTTCTGTAACTTACTGTTAAATAATTATAATATAATGTCTCTGGTGGGTTCCCTAAAAGCTGAGCCTTTGGCAGGGGTTTGAGTGCACGTGATTTACTAAGCTCATGCCCTTAGGAGTAACCAGTAAAGGAGGCAGTGAGACAGAATAAGGCAAAGGAGACAAGATGAGCAAGAAAGTGGCTTTAGCCTTGGCCTGATCCACGGGAGGTTCTGTCACCAAAATAAATTGGGGTCCTCTGGTCCAGCACAGTAAAGCCAGACACTGATGCTGAAATTTGCAGCAAGAGAAAAAGGGATTTTATTGCATGGCATTGAGTAAGAAGATTGTACAACTAATTTTTAAGACCTGAGCTATTTTTTTTTTTTTTTTTTGAGACAGAGTCTCACTATGTTGCCCTCAGTAGAGTATGGTGGCATCACAGCTCACAGCAACCTCAAACTCTTGGGCTTAAGTGATTCTCTTGCCTCAGCCTCCCAAGTAGCTGGGACTACAGGTGCCCACCACAATGCCCAGCTATATTTTGGTTGCAGTTATCATTGCTGTGTAGCAGGCCCGGGCTGGATGCAAACCCACCAGCCTCGGTATATGTGGCCAGCATCCTTCCCACTGAGCTAAGAGCTGCGCCCAACATCTGAACTTCTAGAAGGCTTATAAGCAAGGGTTTTTTAAAGGCAAGGGTACATTTTAATAAAACAAAAATAAAATTGTAAATAAATACATGAAAGTTATACATTGGTTTGGTCACTGGATGTGGCTCTATCCAGGCCTCTTAGGAAAAAGTTTAGAAGAAAGAATGGTGGTCAGAGTTTGATTTTCAGTTGCCCCTTATCTGAGGTCAATGACATTTTTCATTTGGTGGGAATTTCTGAAAAACAACTTAAAGAAGGTATGTAAGATGTTATTTTATTTTATTTTATTTTATTTGCCTCAAGCTATCCCCCTGGGTAAAGTGCCATGGCATCACAGCTCATAGCAACCTCCAACTCCTGGGCTCAAGCGAGTCTCCTGCCTCAGCCTCCCAAGTAGCTGGGACCACAGGTGCCTGCCACAACGCCCGGCCATTTTTTTGGTTGTAGCCATCATTGTTGTTTGGCGGGCCCGGGCTGGGGATTCGAACCCGCCACCTTAGGTGTACGTGGCTGGCGCCTTAGCCAATTGAGCCACAGGTGCCGAGCCCCAGCTATTTTTTTGTTGCAGTTGTCATTGTTGTTTAACAGGCTGGGGCTGGTTTTGAACCCACCTGCCTCAGTGTATGTGGCTGGTGCCCTAACTACTGAGCTAGGGCACCAAGCCATTGTTTGAATGTTTGTTTTCAATTTTTTTTTTTCAGTTTTTGGCTGGGGCTGGGTTTGAACCCGCCACCTCTGGCATATGGGGCCAGCACCCTACTCTTTTGAGCCACAGGCGCTGCCCTTTTTTTTTTTTGTAGAGACAGAGTCTCACTTTATCTCACTTGGCAAAGTGCTGTGGCATCACACAGCTCACAGCAACCTCCAACTCCTGGGCTGAAGCTATTCTCTTGCCTCAGCCTCCTGAGTAGCTGGGACTACAGGCACCTGCCACAACTGGCTATTTCTTTGTTGCAGTTTGGCCTTGGCCAGGTTTGAACCCGTCACCCTTGGTATATGGGGCCAGTGTCCTACTCACTAAGCCACAGCCACTGTCCTGTTTTCAATTCTTTTGGATGTGTACTCAGGAGTGAAATTCTGGGTCATATGCTAACTTCATGCTTAGTTTGTTGAAGAACTGCCAAACTTTTTCACTGCAGCTGCATTATTTTACTTTCCCACCACCAGCAGCAATGTCTGAGGGCTCCAGTTTCTCCACATCTTTACCAATATTTGTTCTGTTCTTTCTTTTTTCTTTTCCCCCTTCCTCTTTCCCTCCCTCTCTCCTCTCTCCCCTTCCCATCTCCTCCTCTTCCCTTAGTCAGAATCTTACTGTGTTGCCTAGGCTAGAATGCTGTGGCATCATCATAGCTCACAGCAACCTCAAACTCCTGGAAATGATCCTCCTGCCTCAGCCTCCCAAGTAGCTTGAGACTGTAGGCCTCCCCTACAATGCCAGCTAATTTTTCTATTTTTAGTACAGAGGGGGTCTCACTCTTGCTCAGCCTGGTCTCAAACTCCTGAGCTCAAGGGATCCCCAGCCTTGGCCTCCCAGAGTGCTGGGATTACAAACGGGTGCTGGGATTATAAATGGATATTGGGACTATAAGCATCAGCCACTGCCCACTGCACCTATGCCAATGCTCATTATTTTCTGTTTTTATTTTCATTTTAGCTACCCTAGTGGGTGTGAAGTGGTATCTCATTGACTTGGTTTTGATTTGCATTTCCCTAATGACTAAAAATGTTGTGTATCATTTCATGTGCTTATTGGCCACTTGTACGTCTTCTGTGGAAAAATGTCTATTTAAGTCCTTTGCTCATTTAATTTTTTTTTTTTCCTCAGTGCCTGTAGCTCAAGCAGCTAAGGCGCCAGCCACATACACCAGAGCTGGCAGGTTTGAATCCAGCCCTGGCCTGCCAAACGACAACAACTACAACCAAAAAATAGCCAGGCATTGTGGCAGGAGCCTGTAGTCCCAGCTACTTAGGAGGCTGAGGCAAGAGAATCACTTAAGCCCAGGAGTTGGAGGTTGCTGAGAGCTGTGATACCACAACACTCTATCCAGGGTGACAAGTTGAGGCTCTGTCTCAGAAAAATAATAATGGTTCTGCGCTTGTAGCTCAAGTGGCTAAGGCACCAACCATATACACCTGAGCTGGCAGGTCTGAATCCAGCCTGGGCCGTCAAACAATGATGACTGCAACCAAAAAATAGCCAGGCACCTGTAGTCCCAGCTACTTGGGAGGCAGAGGCAGGAGAATCACTTGAGCCCAGGAGTTGGAGGATGCCGTGAGCTGTGATGCCACAGTGCTCTACCCAGGGCAACAGCTTGAGGCTCTGTCTCAATAATAATAATAATAATAATACATTTTTTTAATTTTAACATTTTTTCAGGCTCGGTGCCTGTGGCTCGAGTGGCTAAGGCGCCAGCCACATACACCTAAGGTGGTGGGTTCGAATTCAGCTGGGCCACCCAAACAACAATGAGGGCTGCAACCAAAAAAAAAAAAAATAGCCCAGCATTATGGTGGGCGCCTGTGGTCCCAGCTACTTGGGAGGCTGAGGTAGGAGACTTGCTTGAGCCCAGGAGTTGGAGGTTGCTATGAGCTATGCCAGGGCACTCTACCCAGGGGGATAGCTTGAGGCCCTGTCTCAAAAAAAAAAAAAAAACACAAAAAAACCCACATTTTTTCAGAGCAGAAGCCTACCTTTGTTCATTTTTATTTATTTTATTTAATTTTGTTTTAGAAACAGAGTCTCACTGTCACCCTGTGTAGAGTACAGTGCTGTCACAGCTCACAGCAACCTCCAGCTCTTGGGCTTAGGTGATTCTCTTGCCTCAGTCTCCCGAGTAGCTGGGACTACATACGCCCGCCACAACACCCGGCTATTTTTTTGGTTGCAGTTTGGCGGTGCCGGGTTCGAACCGGCCACCCTTGGTATATGGGGCCGGCGCCCTACTCACTGAGTCACAGGCGCCACCCACTTTGTTTATTTTTAAATCGGTTGTTTTTCTTTCTTTCTTTTTTTCTTAGTTTTTGGCCGGGGCCAGTTTGAAACTGCTACCTAGCGCCCTACTCCTTGAGCCACAGGCGCCACCCAGGGTTGTTTTTCTTTTTGATGCGTTGTAGAGATACCAACTTTGAAATAAGTTGATTCTGGCTCGGCGCCTATACCTCAGCCGCTAGGGCGCCAGCCACATACACTGGAGCTGGCGGGTTCAAATCCAGCCCGGGCCTGCCAAACAACAACAAGTACAACGAAAAAAAAGCCGGGCGTTGTGGCGGGCTCCTGTAGTCCCAGCTACTTGGAAGGGTGAGACAAGAGACTCGCTTAAGACCAAGAGTTTGAAGTTGCTGTGAGCTGTGACGCTACAGCACTCTACCGAGGGCTACATAGTGAGACTGTTTTAAAAAAAAAAACAGACTTTGGGGCGGCGCCTGTGGCTCAGTGAATTGGGCGCAGTTACCATAAACCGAGAGTGGAGGGGTCAAACCCGGCCCTGGCCAAACTGCAACAAAATAATAGCCAGGTGTCGTGGCAGGCGCCTGGAGTCCCAGCTACTCGGGAGGCTGAGGGAGGCAAGAGAACTGCTTGAGCCCAAGAGCTGGAGGTTGCTGTGAGCTGTGACGCTACGGCAGTCTACCGAAGGCGACAAAGTGAGACTCTGTCTCTAATAAAAAAAAAAAAATTCGGAAAAAAAGATTTCAACAGATCTCCAAACACAAGGTGACCCCTTTACGACTGCATCTTCAAGAAGCTCCGCGGTACTCAATTGCCGCGACTGAGCACTACAAGTGACCGCGCGCGTGCTCCGTGACTGAGGGCGGGGCGAAGCTGCGGGGCGTGACTAATCCGAGATCCAAGATGGCCGCCCGGACCTCCAGTTCTCGCTCCTGAGGGAGGCTCAAAGGCTCAAAGGCCATTGGCGAATTGTCCACCGCTCACCCCCGCCCCCTGGAGGAGGGGCGGTAATGACAGCGTCCCAATTTCCGGTTCCGGCAGTACCGAGAGCTGATTCGAGATGGAGGAAGATGCGACCGGAGGCCGGCAGTCACTGGGAATGGAGTAGAGCATGGGGCATGCGGCCTAGAAGTCTGGGCTTAGAGTTCGCCTCAGACGCGGTGGAGCCCCCGGGATCTGAACAGGCAAGAAACCGCCGGCTTGGGTGGCTGAGGACTAAGGTCTCTGACGGCCTGCACTTGTCAAGGAGGTGAAGGATAGCTGCGTCGCCAGGCTGCAGTGTGTGCAGTTTGGGGAGTGAAGGACAGCTCCCGCGAGGAATCTCTTCCTGGTGTGAGTTATGCAGACACCGAAAGAAGCACCGCGAGGGGCACGCTCTAGGACCTAGAATCAGCTGTGCGGGGGCCAGGGCAGAATCTGCATAAAGGAGGTGTCACGTGGAATATGTAGAGAAGATTGTCATGTGGTGTCTGTGACGAGGGTCCACGTGGGAACCTGTGGGAGACCAAATGAAGGCTGGGTGGGAATCTCCTCGTGTCTGAGGGAGGGAGGAGATAGTCTCAACGGAGGAGTTAGAGGCATGGCTGGGAACCTCACATAAGGACATAGTATGTTCAGAAGGTCTGGTGGGCAAGCCTGCGAATGTGTTCCTGTAGATAGCTCCCTGATGCAGAGCCTTAATTAAGGCAGATGCAGTAGGACAGAAGGAGTAGGTGATGCTAGTCTTACTTTACGTGTTTCCAGCTGAGAAGTGGGAACCCATGGGTGTCTTGTCAGGAGTTATAAAAGGTGTTTTGATTTGGTGGGAGCAATGGGACTGTAAAGACCAGAATGGAAGAGGTGGTCATCCTTGTGCTCAGTTCTAGTCACGAGTCAGGTGGAGTCAGAGTTCCTAACCTAGTCATAATGGTCTTGGACTTCTAGAGTTGTTATAATTTTGTAACACTGACAATCCTTAATGTTTAAAACAATGCTTCTTCAACTCTGATAGTCCCATAAGTCTCCCAAAAATCTGGGTGTGTGCACCCAGGTCTGGAGTGCAACCTTAAGTTCTATTTTTTTTTTTTGAGACAGTCTCATTTTGTCACCCTTGGTAGAGTGCCATGGTATCATGGCTCACAGCAACCTCAAACTTTTGGGCTCAAGTAATTCTCTTGCCTAAGTCTCCCAAGTAGCTGAGAATACAGGTGCCTGCCACAATGCCTGGCTTTTAAAAAAAATTTTTTTTTTTTTACAGTTTTTGGCTGGGGCTGGGTTTGAACCTGCCACCTCTGGCATATGGGGCTGCTCCCCTACTCCTTTGAGCCAGAGGCGCCGCCCAGCCTGGCTATTTTTTTTAGAGACAGGATCTTGCACTTGCTTGGGCTGGTCTCAAACCTGTGAGCTCAGGCAATCCACCTGCCTTGGCCTTCCAGAGTGCTAGGATTACAGGCATGAGCCACTACACCCAGCCTTGTATTTTTTTTTTTTATGAGACAGCCTCAAGCTGTCCCCCTGGGTAGAGTGCTGTGGCATCACAGCTCACAGCAACCTCCGACTCCTGGGCTCAAGCAAGTCTCCTGCCTCAGCCTCCCAAGTAGCTGGGACTACAGGTGCCCGCCACAACGCCCGGCTGTTTTTTGGTTGCAGCCGTCTTTGTTATTTGGCGGGCCCAGGTTGGATTCATTTTTCTTTTTTTTGAGACGGAGCCTCAAGCTATCCCCCTGGGTAGAGTGCCATGGCATCACAGCTCATAGCAACCTCCAACTCCTGGGCTTAATCGAGTCTACTGCCTCAGCCTCCCAAGTAGCTGGGACCACAGGCGCCCACCACAACGCCCGGCCATTTCTTGGTTGCAGCCATCATTGTTGTTTGGCGGGCCCGGGCTGGGGATTCGAACCCACTACCTCAGGTGTACGTGGCTGGAGCCTTAGCCGATTGAGCCACAGGTGCCGAGCCTCCCAGGTTGGATTCAAATCCACCACCTTAGGTGTATGTGGCTGGCGCCTTAGCCACTTGAGCCACAGGCACCAAGCCAATGTTCTGTGTTTTTAACAAGCTCTCAGGTGAGGCCCATGCAGCTGGTCTGTGGACCACCTGAGGGCAAGGACTTGGCATCACTATCCAATAGAACTTCCTGCAATGATAGAAGTGCTTACTGTTAACAAAATAGTTTCATAATTATTGGCTCATATGAATTGCACCACAACTGTTATATCTCTTGGTAAGTTAAATACAGTTGAGGAAACTGAATTTCAGTGTAGTGACAAGGTTCCCATCATATACCAATAAGTAATAGAAGTGAGACTCAATTATAGATCTCCTGACTGCTGATGTTCTTTACAATGTATGACTTTGCCTTCCAAATGACACTGCCTACTCCTGAGCCAGAATCTTATTTCAGAACCCAGCAAATTGTCCCCTGTGAATTTTCTGATATGAGAAGTGTGGAAGTGAAAAGGAGGTGTACCTAGCTGGGCCAATTTGTTTGTCCCTTCTGTTGGCAGGGTCACTAGGGAGCTCCATCTCTTAACATTTCACTTGATCACTTGAGGACAAAGTGCTTACTGATCCTGGGCCACCTATTGGGTACCATGGGAAGCACTTTAATATTTGCACCTAAGCAGTATTAAAAGGTGGGAGAAAATCTGGAATTGGATCCATGTACACAAATAAGGGTCTGGGAAAAAGCCATAAACAAGTTGGGCTGGTTGAGTTGGGAGGCAAGAAGGCTGAATGACCCCCCCCCCAACCCCACCCCTGACAGAGTCTCAAGCTGTCACCCTGGGAATAGTGCTACCATAGCATCATAGCTCACAGCAACCTCAAACTCTTGGGCTTAAACAATTCTCTTGCCTCAGCCTCCCAAGCAGCTGGGATTGTAGGCACCCACCACAATGCCCAGCTATTTTTGTTATTCCAGTTGACATGGTTGTTTTTTTAGCTGGCCTGGACCAGATTCAAATCCACTATCCTCCATGTATGTGGCTAGCACCCTACCCACTGAGCTACAGGAGCCGCCCAAGGCTGAACAAACTTTGTTTACAGGTAACTACAGAGAGGAGTTTTCAGAGAGTAAAACAAGAGGAACTGGTTTTGATATTTCAGCAGGAAGTTTGAAAGTTATGTAACAATGAGCAGGTTGAGATCCCACCTTGTAGTAGCAGCTTTCCCCTTTTAAGGAGGGTAAGGGGAATAGGTGGTATACTCTCCTGTCCTACTGAAGTGGCTTAGCTCTTTGAGGTGTTACTCTTAGTGGTTTCTGATACCATAACTGCATAGGAGTTATAACAGAGAGTCCCCACATTCTCTTGGGAATTTAAGATTGGCATATGCGCAAGATGGAGGCAAGGGGGAAATGGGGCAATGGTCCCGCTGTAGGATCTCTCATCAGGAGAGGGTGGTAGTAGAGTCAGCTTGACACTCTGAGATGGTGTCATGAAACAAGTTCCTGCAACAGAATCCTTTGCTCCTTTATCTTTCAGCTGCTCTGACCCTCTGCCCTGCAGGACACACAGTTTGCATGTGCCCGCCAGGAGGCCCTTCTACTTGAGCCCTGCTGTATTTGTCCTGTGTTGACAATGTGACTGCTCAGCCACTAAGTTCAGTCACTTCACAAACACACTGAGAAAGCAGAGGCAGCTCTTGGTTTCTCTGTAACAAAACTGAGAGAAGTCCCTGAGCATCTGTATGGCCAGGAGCTTATGCTTAACTGTGGGGTGACCTGCATTCATGAGAACATTAATTCTGCCTTCCAGGAGTGGGAGTCACTTGGCTTTAAACAGTGATTTGTGTTAGAATTCCTCAAGCCCCATGGGTTAGAAGGTAGGTGGTATAGAGAAGAAATCTTGGGCTCATCTCCTGCCTATAACCTTGACCAGCTCTATGACCTTGAGCCTATTACTTTTAACCTATCTAACTCGATTTCCTAATTTATCAGAAGTTTCTAACTGTAGCCCAGGTTAAGTTGTAAGGATTACATGAGGGAGTAGATATTTCATAAATCCTAGTGTTTCTTTCTCTATATGTTCTCACCTCAGTGGTGTTGGAAACATCATCTTGGGACATTGGATGACATTTACCCTAGGGCAAGGGAAACAGTGACTACTTTCTTTTGAAGGGCTTAGAGGAGAAGACTGCCCCACTGGACTTGGTGGGTGTCCCAGGCTGAGGCTGGGGATGAAGGCCCCTTCACCTATAGCAGGTGGCACATAAGTGTTTCAGGGGCTCTTCCAGCTGCAAAACCCCACCTCTAGCTCATTCTCCACACACAGCCTAGACTTTCCATTCTGGCCACCCTAGTTGACTCTGTCTTTCATTTCTTTTTTTTTTTTTTTTGAGACGGAGCCTCAAGCTATCCTCCTGGGTAGAGTGCCATGGCATCACAGCTCATAGCAACCTCCACTCCTGGGCTCAAGCGAGTCTCCTGCCTCCGCCTCCCAAGTAGCTGGGACCACAGGTGCTCGCCACAACGCCCAGCCATATTTTGGTTGCAGCCATCA
>CAUYQV010163149.1:0-15398 GCA_963574575.1 Galagoides demidoff | reverse complement strand
GCATCACAGCTCATAGCAACTCCAACTCCTGGGCTCAAGTGAGTCTCCTGCCTCTGCCTCCCAAGTAGCTGGGACCACAGGCGCCCACCACAACGCCTGGCCATTTTTTGGTTGCAGCCATCATTGTTGTTTGGCGGGCCCAGGCTGGGGATTCGAACCCACCACCTTAGGTGTACATGGCTGGAGCCCTAGACGATTGAGCCACAGGCGCCAAGCCTTGACACCAATTCTTAAACTTAGATGCCAGTGACTGATGTTTTATTTAATTAAATTGTGTCATTAACATTGTATAAATACAAGTAAACTGGTATGGACATTTTGGAAGAAAATCTTGTTGCTTCTTGTTAAGCATATAGCTAAGCCAGTAGGAAGAGAAGTTCGTGAATATTTCAGAGTAGCTTTCCAGCCCTAAGCATTCAAGTGTGATATGGCATGAATCAAGGTATTTTACAGACATAATTGAGAGATTTAGTTGATCTGGTGAGTTGGTTAGGTAGAGATTGACTAAGAGAGCTTCTTCTGTAGACTAAGATGTGCTCTTTGCTGTAATATATTATGTTCCTCACATCTACATGTGCACTGTGAGTTTCTTGAGGGCAGAGGTTGTTCTCAACAAATGGTTAGGTGGATATATTAATAAAATAAAACCATATAATGTGATAACTGAAATGGAGAAGTGAAGGAGCGACGCATGGGCTGATAGAGAACAGCCAGTTTCCAAAATGCATTCTAGGATATTGGTATTATGACACATAACACTTAAATGTCCAAGAGGTCATAGTCATTAGCAGTAGAAAGGCCAGTAGGGGTTAGAAATACAAAGCAGGCTAATTCTCAATTTCTGCAAACTCAAAACAATAGCAAACATTGAAATGCGTATTTTTAGCCTTATACATAGCATATGCATTTAACAAATCTCATTCTGTTTTAGAATGATGATAAAATGGTGTTGGCTTGGTTAACACAAATTAACAACAAATGGGGATCCCCATCAGCAACTGTTCTGTAATTACTTTGTTTCTTCACTAGATGGTGCTTGTGAGCCAATAAGAGGAAAGACTGCGTTTAAATAAACTTTATTCACTGAAGAGGAAACAAGAAATTTGTGAATTAAATAGACTAAGACAATGAAAAATTAGAACAATTTAAGACAGCCTTTCATAGTTAAGTTAAACTATTTGGAGAAACCCTCATCTTCCTTTCTGGTAAAAATGTTAAACTATTGGAAGTAAAAACTGTATCCCATTACAACCACCAAATTCTGAATGTTTTGTGGGCTAAACTGTCCAAACTGAGTGAATCAAAAGATTATTTTTACTCTCCTTAAAATACAAGATTAATCTTTGGCTGGAAGCCAAATCCTTTAAATCGTTACTACGATGAGAGCAAAGCTTCATTATCTAATGTTATTTTGTGAAACGGGTTGTTGACTCAATTTCTAATGCCATCTCATAGACGGCATGCCTTTATTTTCACGCAGAACATTGACGTGTAGAGGTTAAAAGGAAAGTCTCTGACCAAGTCTCTGCTTGAATTTGAACCCCAGCTCTGCCACTTACTGTCTGGGTAATCTTGGTACTTCATCTCCCCAATCTTCTCTTTCCTTATCTTACAAAATGAAGGTGTCGTAATTTCCACCTCCTAAGATTATTGTAAGTTAATATCAAGTTAAACACTTGGAACAGTGTGCCTGGTACATAGTAGGCACTCAAAATGTTACCAATTGTGACATTTTTCATGTTTCACTTATTAAAGAAGACTGATGTATCCCAAGTCACAAAACCATCAGTGGAAATACCAATTTAATTAAGTTCATGCTTCTTTCCTTCCTTTCTCTCATTCTGGTATCCTAACCTGTTATTACTTTCTTCTGTATGTGAAATTGGCAATGTTTTACTAAGTATTTCTTTCACTATAGGCAGTTATTTTCTAATGGTGGACTTTGGATAGCTTAGCTTCAGAATTCCAGGGAGAAATGGGTTTGTTTTCACATTTCGGTTCCCAAGACTGAGCTGCTGCACTGACTGATGGTAAACCTCTCCCAGTGGAACTTCTGTTGCTGATGGGTTCCTGGCAGTGGTTGCCCAGTATCATGGCAGAGAAATAAAAGTACACAAAGGAGAAATTATTCGAAAGAAATATGTTTTTTTCCCCAAAGGGTGGCAACATGAATGTGGAAAAGAACGTAGAAAGACAAATATTTGAATAGATGTGTCAGAACTGTAAGAAATGCTATGTCCAGATCTGGGAATAATCATGAACAAATTCATGAGTTACAGTTTTTGCTTATAGTTCTATATTTAGAATATGTGGGCTCCTGCACCCCAATTTATAGTTACGAATGTGGGATGTGGTTGATAGGACCTGTGTCTTTTGCTCTCAAATATAGTAGATGATATATTAAAATAAAATATATAATTTCTTTGATGGACACCAATGGACCACAAGGCAACCAGTATTTACCCAGGGCTTATTCTGAGCTGGGTATAGGGATTGTTATTCTACTTGAACTATTACACATAATCTGCAACGCAACTCCACAAGCTAGCCGTTATTACCATCCCCATTCTAGAGTGGAAAAAATTGGGGTCTGCAGAAGTTAAGTAACTTTTCCTAGATTACACAATCAGAGAATGGCAGAGCTAATACTGAAATACAGTTCTGTCTGCCTGCAGAGCCCCAGCATTTAGTTGTTCTCTTGAGATGTCAGTTCAAACAAAAACATTGAGTTGATTCTGGAAGTATAGGCAGTACCCTAAATGACACATTTCCTAATTGGTCTTTCCTGCTGAGACATTAACTTGTCAACAGAGGGTATTATCCTTCACTGGTTCCCTGCATGCCTGGGTAGTTAAAAAATCAAACTGTCCTTCATAATTTAAAGATGATACCACTGCATATGAGCCTGTGGCTGAGAAAAACCAACATCTGACAAGCAGCTCTTTCCACATCATGTATACATGCAGATTGCTCTTTGGTTTGTGGCTCAAGCCTTTGCTGGCAGAAGCTTGCTTCTGTATTTTGTTTTGTCAAAGTGTGGTTAGCCAAAGCTTAGTCTGAGGAAGGCTGTAATATCACTGATCCTATATACTCATAGGGTATCCTCTAGTCTTGTCCCCAGCCATTCTTCACTTTGTCTCCCAGTTGGATTATAGGATCTTTGGAGGTCTTTTGGCTTCTTAGGTTTTATAATACAAACCTGTTTAGTGGGCTGTGGTATATTAGACCTGAGTTATATGAGTCAATCTTTAAAGGCTAGTGGGCTGAATAAACTGCCAGCCCTCATGCCTGGTAATTGGATCTTGCCATTTATGGCTCTCAGGCCTGAGATAATTCTGGGATAAGAGATAGTGGCCATGTGATAGAGTTACAGGAGGCTTGGCACTCACTGACCTATTTTATAAAACTTCATCTGGTCAGGTGTTTGTCTTTTCTTCTAGGGCCTGCCAATTTGTAATTCTTATGTAGTCACACTAAGACCTATTATATATGTAGAAGGACAGGTGGTGGCTGAAATTAGGAGGTACAGCCAATGACAGCAGGTTGTGATGTCTTGATACTCAGCAGAAAGCAGCTGCAATGATCTCTTCTCCTTTGTATAATCATCATTCCTCATCCTCCTCCTTCCCTCCACTTCTCTTCTCTTTATCTTCCTCTTCCTCTCTCTCTCTCTCTCTTTTTGCAGTTTCTGGCTGGGGCTGGCTTTAAACCCGCCACCTCTGACATATGGGGCCAGTGCCCTACTCCTTTGAGCCACAGGCACTGCCCTCTTCCTCTTTCTCTTATTCCTCTCCCTCCTCTTCTTTCTGGATAACATTTATTGACTACATATAATAAACTAGGCATTATTCAAAGTCAGGGTTTCACAACCTCAGGACCCTCATTATTTTGGTCCAAATAAATCTTGGTGTAAAGGGCTGTCCTATGTATGATAGGATGTTAAGAACACACTGCCTACTAGATACCAGTAGCTCTGATATCTCATGCTGAATTTCTCTTCCACATGGATCTTCTCCTTATTCTGCTTGGACTGTGATTCTTATCCTGGGCCACCCTTCTTCTTCCTCTCCTCTATAAAGCTCTGACTCCCTACATTATAGGTGAGACAAGAGTTCAGGGGACAAATTGAAATTGGAGGTCATGAGGATATAGATGAAATTTCTAGACTTGAGCTAACCTAAAAGTGAGGATAGACAGAAAACAGAGGTCTTACTACTATCACATTGAAAGTTTTGGAAAATAAGTAAAAACCAGCCAAGGAGACTGAATATGCAGCCCCTGAAGTAGAAAAAGAACAGAGAGAGGTGCCTAATAAGCCAAGGAAAGGAAGTGTTTCAACAAGAAAGAAATAATGACATTGACTTAGTAGACAGAAATGGAAGTGAGTGGGAGCAGCTGTAGGAGTCATGCCCCTGACCACGGGTGGGAGCCTTCTCCTTTTATTCTTTTTTTTTTTTTTTTTTTTGAAATTTTTGGCCAGGGCTGGCTTTGAACCTGACACCTTTGGTATATGGGGCTGGCACTCTACCCCTTTGAGTCCCAGGCACCACCTTGGGTGGGAGCCTTTTCATGTGGAAGGCCTTGTTTAGCCAAGATCAAATAAGGCCACACTGAAGAAGCTTCCATTAGACACACTTAAAAATTTACCTTATTTTATACAAATCTAATTACTATGTACTCAGTAATTCCAAAAAATGAAAACTCTTTGTTACTTTTAAAGTTGACTAACTTTTGAATGATTTAGTCATGTGTGCTTTATGTTGGAAGGCATTTAAATATTTGGCTATAGCAGGGAGGTCCACAGTTTCAGTGGATTCTCAAGGTGAGTATTAGTTATCTGTGACCTTCAGCATGTCTTGATTTGGGTTAATGTCTTGATTTGGAGAATGTAGATTCCCAGCAGTAAGTGATTGAAAAGCAAGGAAGCATTTTTTAAGGCATGTTGCCAAAAGTATATATAGTCTGCTGCATTTTTTCATATTTCAGTTGGATCTCTCTTAGCAGCAAATACTGACTTTAGCACGTCATCTGTGAGAGCTCAGTCAGTTCTACCTGTAGTTCTTTAGGCACCTTGGCAAATCAACTCGGTGAGTGTGCTGTCATGATTCTTAAAGAATCAATTTTTTAATTTCATTTATCCTTTTTTTGGTTTCCGTTTCATTTAGTCCTGCTCTGATATTGGTTATTTCATGTCTTCTTCTAGCTTTTTGTTTGGTTCTTGTTTTTCTAGTTTCTTGAGGTGTGGCATAAGAGCGTGCATTTGTGACCTGTCTTTTTGATGTGGGGCATTTAGTGCTTCAAAACTTTCCTCTCAGCACTGCTTTTGCTGTATCTGAGAGATTTTGGTAGCTTGTATCACCATTGTCATTCAATTCAAATTGTTTTTGATTTCTATCTTGATTTTGTCATTGACTCGAAGACCATTCAATAGCAGGTTCTTTAATTTCCATGAATTTCTGTAGTTTTGGGAGTTACTCTTGGAACTGCTTTCTCGTTTTAGTCCACTGTGGTCTGAGAGCATCTTAATAGACACAGAAAAAGTATTCAAAGTCAGCACCTCTAGATGACAAAAACCCTAAACAAAATAGGCATAAAAGAAACACGCCTCAAATTTATAAAAGCTGAATAGGACAAACCCATAGCAAATATAGTGAATGGGGAATGGTTGGAGGCATTCCCACTGAGAACTGGAACTAGACAAGGAAGCCACTTTTACCACCTGCCTTCAACATAGTCCTGGAAATCCTGGCCAGAGCAAACAGGCAAAAGAGATAAAGGGCATCCAAGTTGAGAAAGTTCCCACTGGTCAAGGAGACATAGTCAGCATTGATAAATGGTCCATAAAGTGCTCATGTTTTGGTATGCGTCGGAAATAGTCTTAAAATGGTTTGCTGAATGTCTTTCTTCTAGTTTTGTAGCCAAGTAGTATTAGGGCCTCTCAGCTTAATTGGATAGAAAATTTCATCACTCTAATTCATATAACTATCACAACTACTGTTTATTTAGGGCTTATGTGTTTTACTAAGCACTTCTGTGTGTGTATGTGTAAAATTTCCTTTAATTATTACAAAAGACTTGTCAAATAGGCATTTTCACGTCCACTTGACAAATGAGGAAAACGAAATTCAAATAAGTTAAGCATCCTGCCCATGGGAGACTCACCTGTGCAAGAAATCAAAGTGATATTTGCTAGTGGGTTTGTCTGACTCAAAAATCTCTGTGCTTTCTATGATTTTACGGTATTTTTTCAGAAGTTTATTTTTATCATTTAAGGTGGTATAATAATGTTCTCATGGCTGATCTTTGGATCACAGTTTTCTTTCTTTCAATAGCACCAAATTTTTAAAAAGAGATTTAACATTTTGGGGCAATCATGTGACAGTGCTGCTGTTTGCATATTCAACCTAGTAGCCCCGAAGCATCAGAGGACTGTAAACTCTCACATTTCCTGTCCTGGATATTATATTTCTAATAAGATCCTTCTTGTTCTATCCCTGGGATTGGATTTAATGTGGTGTCTAGGAAAAACCGTGGTGCCAGACAGGGGTTGCAAATGCAGATTATAAATCTTGGAAAATCTCATTTTATTTAAATTCAGCTTTGACATCTAAATATTATTTTTTGGAATATCTACATGAAGGGTCCAGACAAATATGTGGGTTATTATGAATATTTTGAGATACAGAAAAATAAAAAACCATAAAATGGGCACAGATGAAAATGAATGAAGCACTTCCAGCAACATCAATAAGCTGAGCAAGCTGAAAATTGCATGGCGAATCAGAAAGGATGCTGTCAACTGTGTTTCTTGGAGTGAAATAATGGACCGTGACACAGTCTGTCTTAAGACATTCATAATAACCTACATACATTTCTCATCTGATAATATTACCTTAAACAAGAGTGGGACTCACATCAAATGCTTTTATGGTGTCACTAGCTGTGAAACCAACTGATACATGTAGTGTATTATTTTTTAGGACCTATCCAATCCTGTATTTTCTTGGCCCTGGGCAGTATGGAATTGAGATACTCAATGAGTAAAGAGGCTGAAAGCTGAACAAAGCATCATGTAATTATATCAATTATCAGGGAAGGTTAGTTTGCATAGATTTGAGGTAGAATTGCTGGAGGATGATTATGTCACACGTGAACTAGACCAAGAATTAAAAATATCTTTTTATTATGGAAAATTTCAAACATCCATGAAAATGTAATTAGTATACTGAACAGACGTCAGTTACTCAGTTTCAAAAATTGTTAGCAACTTTTCAATTTTATTTCATGTCTTCCACTGTCCTTTGGCTGGCTTGTCATCCCCCTAAGAAATTTATTTATAAATTATTCATATGTAAATAAAAATATCATTTTTGTCTATAAATACTTCAGTAGGTATTGCCAACAGAGAAGGGCATAAAAATGTAACCACAGTACTATTGTTATACCTAACAAAAATAACACTAATTCTTCAATATTATTTAAAACTTCAGGCCATTTAAAATTTTCCCACTTTTCTAAGAAGTGCTATTTGCAGTTGGTTTATTAGCTGTAGCATTTAAATAGGAATAATATTTTTATTTAGTTGGTTTATCTCAAATCTTCTTTAATATGCAACAGGTTTTCCTCTTCTCCACCCTCCCCCTTTCCTTTATGCCATTAATCTGATGAAACAGCCAGTGCAGTGTGAATGTGACCAGGTGGCTGGTGCCATCTTTATTCTGTTCTGCTGGTCTATGTGTCTTTTTTAATGCTGATACCATACTATTTTGATTATTACAGCTTTCTAATATAATTTAAAATCAGGAAGCATGATACTTCCAACTTTGTTTTTCTGTCTGAGAATTTCTTTGGCTGTTTTGGGTCTTTTTTGACTTTATACAAATTTTAGGATTGTTGTTTCTGTAGAGAATGACATTTGTAATTTTGATAAGGATTGCATTGGATCTATTTATTGCTTTGGGTAGTATGAACATTTTAGCAGTATTAATTCTTCTGATCTATGAGCATGGGATATCTTTCATTTATTTGTGATTTTAATTTCTTTCATCAATGTTTTATAGCTCTCAGTGTATAGATCTTTTACCACCTGTTTAAATTTATTCCTGAGTGTTTTATTTTTTGATTCAGTCATAAATGGAATTGTTTTCTCCATTTCCTTTTTTGGCTAGGTGGTTATTTGTATATAGAAATACTACTGAGCTTTGAATTCACTACTACTGTGCAACTTTAGTGAATTCATTTATTAGTTCTAACAGTTTTCTTGTGTATGGAATACTTTTACCCTTTCCTTTCTAATCTGGATGCTTTTTACTTCTTTTTCTTATGTGATTGTTTTTACTATACTGAGTAGACATGGCAAGAGTGGACATTCCTGCCTTGTATCAGATCTTAGTGTAAAGACATTCAGATTCAGATTTTTTCATTGATTATGTTAGCTGTGGCTAACATTTTTCATAAATGGCCTTTATTATTTGTGGAACATTTCTTCTATACTTAAGCCATTGAGAAATTTTATCAAGAAAAGATGTTGCATTTTGTTTAATACCTTTTTTTTGGTATCAATTGAGTGGATCATGTGGTTTTTCTCTTCTATTCTGTTAATATGATGTATCACATTGACTGATTTGCTAATGTTGAGCTAGGTTTTCATGCCATGGATAAATTCTAGTTTGTCATGATATATAGTCTTTTAAATATTGTTGACTGTAATTTACTAATATTTTATTAAGAATTTTTTGCATCAGTATTCATTAGTCATATTGGCTTGTAGTTTTCTTTCCTTTTTTAGTGTGGAACCTTAATGTGGAAAGGAGGGACTTGGTAGACTTTTGGATATTATTCTTTTTCCTCCTTGTAGTTTTTTGTAACGCTTTTGTTTAGCTTAAATATTAAGGTAATGCTTGCCTCATAAAATGTGTTTGTTAAGTATTCCCTCTAGCTTTATTCTTTGGAAGAGTTTAGGAAGTATTAGTATTAATTCTTTGAATGGGAGAATTCAGCGGTGAAATCATCTGAGAATGGGCTTTTCATTGTCAGGAGGTTTTCATTTACTTATTCAGTCTTTTTATTTGTTATTAGCCTTCAGGCTTTATACTTCTTTCCTGTTCAATCTTGGTAGGTTGTACTTTTCTGCAAATTTATCCATTTCCTTTCAATTATTCAATTTGTTGACATACAAATGTTTATAATGGTCCCTTAGGATTGGTTTACTTCTGAGGCATCTGTTGTGATGTCTCCACTTTCAATATTGATTTTATTTATTTGAATTTTCTCTCTTTTTTTCTTAGTTTAGCTAGGGTTTGTTGATTTTGTGTATTTTTTCAAAAGATGAACTCTTAGTTTTATTCATATTTTCTATGATATTTCTATTCTCTATTTGATTTACTCGTGTTCTAATAATTATTTCCTTCCTTCTGCTTGCCTTTGGGTTTAATTTGTTCTCTTTTCATTACTTGAGGCATAATGTTAGGCTATTTATTTGAGATCTTTCTCCTTTTTCAATGTAGACATTTATTGCTCTTTAGTTTTCTCTTTGATCTTCTTTTGCTATATCTTATATATTTTAGTAAGTTGTATTTCTATTGTTATTTATGTCAAGATATTTTTCAATTTTCCTTTTGATTTCTTCCTTGGTACATAGATGTTCAGACGCGTGTTGTTTAATTTTCCCATATTGTGAATTTTCCAATGAATTTTTTGCTACTGATTTCTATTTGATACCATTGTAGTTGGAAATGATATTCAGCATGATTTTAATCTTCTTGAATTTGCTAAGACTCATTTTGATTTTTACAAAGCTTTTGAAATAGAGACTTCATGTAGATTTTTCATTGAGAAAAGCTAGGCACAGGGTAGAAGAATAGTTTGCCCAATGTCACAGGGCATGTAAGGAATATAGCTAAGGGGGAGGCTTCAAAATCATTGACCAGGGGCATATTTTACTCACTAAGAGAAGCCAAAATGTTAAGTATAGAATCACACTTTGAATAAATCATTCAAAATAGAAAACTGAGATTCAACATGAAAGTGACAGGCAATGCCTAAAGTAAGGATGGAGATAAAAGTGATGTAGTCTACTGTCACTCATGGAGCTGAAAGAGGCATCCCAGTGCAGAAAAAGGATAAGTGAGAAACAGTGGCTCTGTGGTCCACATTCTCACCATGGACTTCTGCAAACCTCACCACAGGAGAGCCTTTTGACCCTCATATGCCCTGAAACTAATCTAGGAGGCTGCTAGAAGATTGCATAAAGGCAGAGCTCTAGGGAGGAAGTGCACGTGAGGTCGTTCACATTCTCTAAGATCTAAGCAGCTAGATCTTAGCAAAGCACTGTTTTAGAACTCTGACCCAACAGACTGGGCACTGTCCTGGAGCTCATCAGTGCTTAGAGTAAGGTGCAAGAGAAGAGCTGGCTATTGACCCCAGACCTTAGGCATGAGTGATCATGGGCTGCCACACCCAAGGCAGAGGTATGAGTGCTGCCAGGGATGAGGTGCTAGGGGCACGCGCGCGTGTGTGTTCTCCATCTGTCAGCATGGCTGCCATCACTGAAGGCAGCATCACATCCCTAGTGGTGGAGCAACAATGTGGCTATTGCTGCCCTTCAGCCAAGCATTTGGCCAATGACCTGGTAATGGATCCACCCCTGCCTACCATTGGTAGTGCTCTATACACCCCTGGAGGCCTACAAACAAACCTGCTGGCCTGGATTCTCCCCCTCCACCCCGTGTACACAGTCTTGAGGGCCAGGGGATTGCCCAGTCAGTCTGTTGGTATTCAAATACCAATACTGTTGGTATTTGAACATTTTGCATGGGGGTCTGAGGTTGAGCCTATCCAACCTGCAGGCCTGGAGACTAACCTACCCAGCCCATTGCAGCCACTGACAGCACCAGTGCATATGGCTCAGAACACAGAAGGTCATATTGCTGCTGCTGCTGCTGCCATAGCCTATACTATACTGGCTGCCCAGGTGCCTAAGAACTCATCCGCTCATCCTGGCCCATGGATGACACTACTGAGATCTAAGTAAGCTACCTGGAGGTTCAAGTGTTGCCCAGCTTGGACCTGATAACACTGATTTTAGTTTATACCACTCTGGAACCCAAGCATAGGCATATTCACCCACATCTGCCAGCACTGGGGTCTGAAGACTGGCTCACCTGGCATCCCTGTCCTGAGAAAACTTGCTAGACTCTCCACTAATAATTTCACTCTAATCACAGAGGAAATTTTAGATACTGCAGATGCTATTTATAGCCCAAGAAATTATACAGAGAATACACTACTGCATGTACCTCAAATCAAAGCTAAAATCTTCCCAACCAATCAACAACACAGATTCATCTTTAGAAAAAAAGTCTCCCCTACAAAAACAAATTTTAAAAAAGTTAGAAGAAGAATCTGATATACCAGATGTGTGGACATCAATATAAGGACTCAGGAAGCATAAAAAGCAAGGAAATAAGACACCTCCAAAGAAACACAATAGTTTTCCAGAAACAGATACCAATCAAAAAGAAACTAATGAAATCCTATGAAAAGAATTAAAATTTTTGATTCAAAAGAAGCTCAATGAAATATAAAGTAATTTAAAAAACAATACAAGATAGTCTTGGTGCAGAGAAAATTGGATATCTATATTCAAAAGAATTAAACTAGATCCCTATCTCTCACCATATACGAAAGTCTACTTAAGATGGATTAAACGCATAAATGTAAGACCTGAACCTATAGAATCATTAAAAGGAAATGTGGGAAAAACACTCTGGAACATTAATCTAGGCAAATATTTTATTGTTAAGACCTCAAAAACACAATTAAAATTAAAATAGACAAATAGGATCATATAAAACCAAAAAACTTCTGGGCAGAAAGGGAAGCAATCAACAGGATGAATAGACAACTTTTTGTACAAGAGAAAAATATTTGCAAATTATTAATCCAACAAGGGGACGCAAATTTGGAACATCTAGGGAACCTAAAAGGAAAAAACCCAAATAATCCCATTAAAAAGTGGGCAAAGGATTTAAACAGACAATTCTCATGAGAAGACATAAAATAGTTGTTAGATATTGAAAAAATGCTCACCACCACCACCCACCAGGGAAATACAAACAAAATTGTGAGATACTATTTTATCCTAGTTAGTAAAAAGACAAAAAGTAACAGATGCTATAGATGATGTGAATTCACACTTTTGGGGTGACTGTTAATTAGTACAGCCATTATGGAAAACAGTATGGAGATTTCTCAAAAAATGGAACTATCATATGACCCAGCCATCCCACCACTGGGTATGGATACAAAGGAAAAGAAATCAGTATGTGAAAGGGATGTTTGCATTCATATGTTTACCACAATACTACTCACAATAGAAAGATCTGGAATCAGTCTAAGTGTCTATCTATGGACAAAAGAATTTAGGGCAATAGCACGTACACATACAGTGGAATACTATTCAGCAATAAAAATTAATCAATCAATTTTCAGTCACATGGATGGAACCAGAGGTCATTGTGTTAAGTGAAATAACCCAGGCACTGGCTGGGTGTGGTGGGTCTTGCCTGTAATCTTAGGACTCTGGGAGGCTGAGGCAGGTGAATTGCCTGAGCTCAGGAGTTTAAGACCAGCCTGAGCAAGAATGAGACCCTATCTCTACTAAAAATAGAAAAACTAGCCAGGTTGTGGCAGGTGCCTGTAATCCCAGCTACTTGGGAAGCACAGGCAGAAGGATCACTTGAGCCCAGGAGTTTAGTTTGCTGTGAGGTATGATAGTGCTGCTGCACTCTACCCAGGGTGACAGAGTGACAGAGACTCTTGTCTCAAAAAAAAAAAAAAAGAAAAGAAATAACCCCAGGTATTGAAAGATAAATATTGCACATTGTCAGTCAAATATGGGAGCTTAAGAAATGTGATCTTATAAAGGTGGAGGATAGAATGATAGATTCTAGAGCTTGGGGTAAGAAGGGGAATGATGAGAGATAGTTTAGTGGATACAAACATGTTGTTAGATAAGAGGTGTAAGTCCCATAATTGACAGCAGAATAGAGGACTTTAGTTTAGAACATTGTGTTATATATTTCAAAGTACTTAGTAGGCAGAACTATAATTGTTCCCAACACATAGAAAGGATAAATACTCAGAGTGATGGGCACCTCAGATACACTGACATAATCATTACACATTCTATAACTATAACAAAATCTCACTTGTAGCCCATAAATATGTAAATATTTAGTTTATTATTCATAAATATGTCAATAGATATCAATTAAAAGAAAAAGAACAAAAAGAAACTGATGGTCCACCCTATAGTCTACCATGAAGAATATTCCTTATGTGCTAGAGAAAAATGTGTATTCTGTTGCTGTGAAATGGAACATTCTATATATGTCTGTTAAGTCCATTTTATCTAAAGTGTAATTCAAAGTCAGTATTCTCTTATTAATTTTCTAATTGATCTATCCATTGTTCAGAGTGGGGGCATTGATGTCCCCTACTATTATTGTATTGCTATCTATCTCTCCCTTATTCAAAATACTTGCTTTGTATATTCAAGTGCTCCAGTGTTGGGTGTATATATATTTATAATTGTGTTCTCTTGGTGAAATGACCCCTTTATCATTAGATGATGACTTTCTTTTTCTTCTGTCACAGTTTTGGATTTGAAATATATTTTATCTGATAAAAATATTGCCATGTGTGCCCTTTTTTGTTTACCATTTGTATGAAATATCTTTTTTTCACTCCTTCTCTTTCAGTCTATGTATGTCCTTAAAGCTAACGGGGGTCACTTGGGAAAAAGTCATTCTTGGATTTTTAAAAATCTATTCAGCCACTTTATGTCTTTTAATTAGAAAATTATTTTATACTCAAGGTCATTATTACTGACTGATAGGTACACGTTAAGGACTCACAGCTGCCATTTTGTTATTTTTTTTCCTGGTTGTTCCTCCTTTTTTCTTGTCTACCTTTGTGATTTGATAACTTTCTGCAGTGCTGACTTTTGGTTCCCTTCTCTTCCCATTGTTAGTGAATCTGCTGTCTATTTTTGCTTTGTATCTACTTTGAGTCTCACATAAAATATTGACTATTTTAAGCTGGAATAACTTCTGTTGCATACAAAAAAACTTCACACTTTTACCTTCTCCTAAACAATTTATATTTTATATTTCATAATTTAAGTCTTTTAATTTTGCATAGTTCTTAACGAGTCTTAGTAGATTTTTTTTTTGGTCACTGATTGTTTTTCAATTTTTGCTTACTGTTGTGACTTGTTTTTTTTTTTTTTTTTGAAAAACTTCATAACTAGCTTGTCTAACTTCTGAAAAAAAGTCTCTCACACTTATTTTTATTTGAATTTTGTCAAATTTATCCATAACTGTAGAGAGAAATGACATTTATATAAAATGGATTTCTCATCATGAACATGGTTTGAGAAAAAATGGCTTTCTACTTGTTGTATGTAAGTTTTATAGGATTTTATAATTTTTATCACATAGGTTTTAGACAGTTCTAACCTGATTTAAAATTGTGCTTTGTATTATTGCTATTTTGACAGTGTAAAGCAAAAAATATTTATTGATTTCTTAAGTTAGTGGAAAATCTGGGCTTTTACTCTATCTCAGATTGTCTAGACTGCTCACTAAACTGTGAAAAAGTTTTCCCTTTTGGAATGAAGGATGAGAGAAACTATAAAATGCAAACTAGTGAGGTAACATTCTTCAACTCATCATTGTTAGTTCATATATTTTATAAACAGTTTTTCTGTAGCTTTTTTTCCCTCAAAGCATAGTCTTTTTTCCCATTTCTGCTTCAATATTACATTACATAAAACAAATTCTCTATAGAAGGGAATACTAAGAAAAATTACTATAAAACAATATTAGATGTAATAGAAAAATTGAGCTCATTAGTCCTAATTACATACAATCAAATATATATACAATACAAATCTAGACTAATTTTGTTTGGATGAATTAGGGTAAATGAAATCCTGTAGGAATTAACCATAGATTAGAAGGCTTATAATTGGGTGTTCCTATAAAATAGACCCACTTTCTTGAACAGGTTTTTAAATTAACAATGTAAGTGAATTTATCATAGGCAAATAATTATGACATTAAATTACGACCTAAATCCAGGACCTTAAGCATTAATATTTTACCCATTTTTTTCTTAAAATACAAACTTTTCTCAAAGTGGAAGGTATCATTTAAAGCAGAAAATAGGCATTTTCTTTTGTTGCTATTTCATTTTTTTTTTTTTTTGAGACAGAGCCTCAAGCTGCCCCCCTGGGTAGAGTGCTGTGGCATCACAGTTCACAGCAACCTCCAACTCCTGGGCTCAAGCGAGTCTCCTCCGCCTCCCAAGTAGCTGGGATCACAGGCGCCCAC
>CAUYQV010163148.1:0-18620 GCA_963574575.1 Galagoides demidoff | reverse complement strand
TTCCACATTTTGGTGATTGTAAATTGAGCTGCAATAAACAGTCTAGTGCAAGTGTCCTTATGGTAAAAGGATTTTTTTCCTTCTGGGTAGATGCCCAGTAATATTGCAGGATCAAATGGGAGGTCTAGTTTGAGTTCTTTGAGGGCTCTCCATGCTTCCTTCCAAAAAGGTTCTATTAGTTTGCAGTCCCACCAGCAGTGTAAAAGTGTTCCCTCCTCTCCACATCCACACCAGCATCTGCAGTTTTGAGATTTTGTGATGTGGGCCATTCTCACTGGGGTTAGATGGTATCTCAGGGTAGTTTTGATTTGCATTTCTCTAATAATTAGGAACAATGAGTTTTTCATATGTTTGTTAGCTATTCCTCTGTTGTCTTTAGAGAAGATTCTATTCATCTCTCTTGCCCACTGATGTAAGGGATTGTTGGCTTTTGTTTGTTTTTTGGGGGAGGGGCTAGGTTTGAATCCACCACCCCCAGTATATGGGGCCAGTACCCTACTCCTTGAGCCACAAGCACTGCCAGATTGTTGACTTTTTTTATGTTGATTAATTTATAGACCCTGATTATCAAGCTTTTGTCCATTTAAAATATGCAAATGTCTTTTCCCATTGTGTAGGTTGTCTGTTTGCTTTGATTGTTGTCTCCTTAGCTATAGGGAAGCTTTTTAGTTTAAGTCTCATTTGTTTATTTTTGCTGTTAGGGATTTTTCTTATTTAGTCTATGTTTATAAAAAAAAAAAAAAACGGGGCTGATAGACGGAGATACCTATGTTCACTATTTAAAAAAGATACACATCTTCTGGGCTTGGTGGCTCGTGCTTGTACTCCCAGCACTTTGGGAAGCCGAGGTGGGTGGATTGCCTGAGCTCATCAGTTCGAGACCAGCATGAGCTAGAGCTTGACCCTGTCTCTAAAAATAGCCAGACATTGTGACCGGTGCTTATAGTCTCAGCTGCTTGGGAGGCTGAGGCAATGGGATTGCGTAAGCCCTGGAGTCTGAGGTTGCTGTGAGCTATGACATCACAGTTCTCTACATGGGGCGACACAGTGAGACGCTGTCTCAAAAAAAAAAAAATGCATATGGGAAGTAAAGAATCTAAGCCCGTTTGGAGCTCTCTTTTCCGACACTCTCCAGTGAGGACTTTGTAGGTTTTTTGGCTTGATTTTGCTCCCTGCTCAGGTAGTTTCTTCACTGTAAGAAATGGCCCTGGAGTCCTCTGATAGATGAAGTTTATTTTAAATGTCAGCTTCAGCCAGATGTGGTAGCTCAGGCTTGTAATCCTAGCACCCTGGGAGGCCAAGGCGGGTGGATTGCCCTGAGCTCAGAGGTTCAAGACCAGCATGAGCCAGAGTGAGACCCCCGTCTCTACCAAAAAAAAGAAAAAAGAAAAAAGCTGGGCGTTCTGAGGCTGAGGCAAGAGAATCACTTAAGCCCAAGAGTTGGAGGTTGCTGTGAGCTGTGATGCCACGGTACTCTACCAAGGGCCACAAAGTGAGACTCTGTCTCAATAAAAATAAATAGAAAGAAAGAAAAAAATAAAATAAAATAAAACTTCAAACTAAGAAGATTGAAAACCAATTGAAATCAAAATTTAAAAAAAATAAAAATAAAATGTCAGCTCAGTCTTGTTTCTCCTCTGCCTAACCCTCCCCAATTCTCATCTTCTCAGCTGGAGGCTCTGCTCGTGGAGTTCACCTGTGACATGAGAAGCATCCCTCACCTTCCACTGCAGGCCTCTGTGACCTCAGCCGTGTTCTGTGACCGGCTGCTCACTTAGCTGTGTAAATGTGTCCCGAGTCAGCAGTGACCTTGGCAGTTGAGGGCGCATGCCGAGTGGTGTGTGTCAGTTCAGCCCCTGTGGGACGTCCTCCTCTCTGTTCCTGGGCCCCCCTGTCTGAGCTCTGTCTATGTCACTCAGAGCCGCTCTGCAGACGACCGTGTACTGCAGTGTCACAGACTTACGTAGTTTTTAGAGCAGGCAAAACTGTGGTTTTAAACAAACGTGTTTCGTATACACACAGAAACTTATCAAGATACATACCAGACAGTCACATATTTTTAGTATTTCTTTTTTCTTAAATTTTTCATTTTTAACATTATGGGCATATAATAGTTGTGTTGTTTGCGGGGTACATGTGATATTTTGGTTTAGGCATAGGAGGTGTATCGATCTAGTTGGGGTAACTGGGATATCAGTCACCTCAAGGATGTGTCATCTGTCAGAAACACTGCAGTTCCACTCCTAGTTGTGTCCACTGTGCCCCAGCTCCTGATGCTGCAGTAACTGTGCTCCATCCATCCTGCTGTCCGTTCTTTCTCACTCCACACCTGTTCACAGCTCCTCTCCGGGTTGTGTCCACTGTGCCCCAGCTCCTGATGCTGCAGTAACTGTGCTGTGCTCCTCCTGTTGTCCGTTCTCTCTCGCTACACACCTGTATATTTGCAGTGCACAATTTAAAGTTTTGGTGTATTTAGAGTCATGTGACTGTCACTATAACCTAATTCTAGAGAATTCCTTACACCCCAGAGAAACCCAGACCCACTGGCAGTCTCTCCATGCCCCCTCACCACAGGCTCCTCTCAGGCCCTGGCAGCCGCTGGCATCCTCCTCGCCTCTGTGGTTCTGTCTGTTTTGGACATTTCATACAAGTGGGATTGTGCGTGTATAGCATGGGGTCTTCTGTGACTTCTCTTCAAGGCTGCTCGTGTTGTGGTGTATTTCGGGAGTCCTTTGGACCTATGTCTCCCCAGAGTCTTCCCGTGTGGCCTGGGATGGTCACTGCTGCTGTGTGTGTGGGTGTCCAGCGTCTCGTTTTTTTCCAGGTGGTGGTCTAGGTTTTTTCCTAGGTGGTGGCTCTGTGGTTCACTGTTTAAGGAGTGGCTGGCTGTTTCCCAGAGTGGCTGCTCAGTAAGACTTCCTGAGTCACACCTTGCCCTGCCAGTGTCACAGCTCCTAAAACCTTGATGTTCTTTCCAGGGCCAGCAGTTCCCAGCGTTGCTCGCAGACCCCCCGCTCTCAGGCCGAGGGGCAGCAGGCTCCCCGCAAGTCATCCTGGTGAGCCATGCCCCGCAGTCGCCAGCTGCCCCCTGTGAGGAGATAGCCTACCAGGTAGGGGACTCACCCCCGTGGAGCTTCCGCAGCTCAGACGCCTGCCTGTGCGGGGAGGCTGGGGAGGCCTGGGGCCGCCCTGAGCGGTGTACGCGGTGACAGACACAAGACCTCGCTCATGCCAGGGCTTGTTTCTTAGGGGATGAGGTTTTAGTATCACAAAATTAGCTATAGTGATCACTGATCTGCAAATCTAGTTTTAAATCTGTAATAATATTTTGTATTTGCCCACTGGTCGGACTTCACACAGCTGTTTGCCTATATTTAGTGCTTTCAGAAGATTTTCTTATAACACCTTTGCTGGTTCTGTTTTGTATCATGACTTTTTTTTATGTACACATGGGTAGATTTGTGTATGTTAGACCTATTTGTTTTTCTTAAAATTCATATTTTTGGAGGCCAAAAGTTTTAGTAAATGACAGTCTAAATATAGAAAAGCCTGAAACCTCCTGTCTTAAAACTTTCTAGAGTTAGAATTAAAGCACAGATAATAAATAATCTCTGAGTTTAAGAAATATTAGACATTGTTCTTAAGCATTTTTAGAGGATGAATTTTCAGAGTAATTACTAGGTTTTCAGTAGGATAAGGACTTTCTCGTATAGAAATTAGGTGTGAGCAGCCCTGGGGCTTCCCTCATGTGGCCTGAGTAAGCAGAACTCTTCTGGGTAAATTCCATTTGTTTAACTTTCACACCCTGGAGTCTGGGCACTGGTCTCAGGTGTGATGACTCACTGCAAGATCTCACAGGACCAGGAAAGTCTAGTAAACTCATGGTTATGATTTATACTTGGTTACAGTGGAAGGGGACACACCACAACCAGCAGGAGCAAAGACCCATGGGGTGGCGTCTGGACAGCTGGGCTCATTCCCTTGGCACCCTCTCCAGTGGGGGCACTCGGACAGTGCTAGACAGGAGCCCTGCTGTGGGGTTCCACCTGCTCAGCTGTGTAGACGAGGGCACCCGCAGGGTGGGGTTTCTGCCATGCAGCCTTTAGCCCAGTCCTCCTCACTGTGGGCTGCCCAGACCCTCGTGAGACAAGCAGGTGCTTACCAGGAACCCCATTGCTAGTACAGACTGTTGAGTACCACCCAGGGTCCCGGGTGTTAAAATAGACTCTTAGGTGCCAGGATATTTCAGGGCTTTGTAGGTTATATCCCAAGAACTGCCAGGGGTGTGGATGGAGTGTGTAGGGTTTCAGGAGGCCAGGCCTAGTGAGTGAAGTGTTTACTATGCCCACTGATTGCTGGATAGAAAAAACAATGACTTTTTTTTTTTTTTAAGACAAAGTCTCATTCTGTCACCCTGGTGTCAGAGGTCACAGCAGCCTCAAACTCTCAAACTCCTGGGTTCAAGAGATCTTCTTGCCTCAGCCTTGCAAGTAGCTGGGACTACAGGCGCCCACTACCACACCTGGCTAGTTTTTCTGTTTTTAATAGAGACAGGGCCTTGCCCTTACTCAGGCTGGTCTCAAACTCCTGAGCTCAAACGATCTATCTGCCTCGGTGTCCCAGAATGCAGATCTTATAGGCATGAGCCATTGTGCCTGGCCAGCATTGATTTTTTGATCATATTTTTATGATGCTTTATTAGTCTTGTGTTTTAAAGAGTTCTTGATTCACAAGGCACACCTTTCCTAATTCCCAATTTCTGTGTAACCTCCTCCGCCCCCAGCAGCCCTGTAGGTGGGTGGGAGCTGCTTTTGTCAGACAAGGAAATAGGAACAGAAGGGACTTTGCCCAGAGTGGCCGGGACAGGGATACCGAGCTCCACGGCCCCTGCCCTGTCGTCTCGGTCTTGCTCTGGCTGGTGTGTCGCATAGTCCAAGACTATGGTGTGCGTTCTGGGCTGATGGAATGTTGATGGTGTCCCTGACCAAACTCACCAAAATGGTAAAACTCGTGTAGCCTGGGCTCAGCAGAACCACACAGGGCAGGTGCCCCGGTGGGGGTCTGTCGGCTCACACACTGCGCTGTTCTGGTGAAGTCTGTGGAAGATCGTGAGTTCCTGACTCTCTCTAGGTGACTGACATTTCCGGGAACCTGGCCCAGGGTGGCCAGCCTGAGAAGGAGGGCCGGGTGCACCAGTGCTCGGAGTGTGAGCGAGCCTTCTCGTCAGCCGCGGTGCTGATGCACCACAGCAAGGAGGTTCACGGCAAGGAGCGCGTCCACGGCTGCCGCGTGTGTGGGAAGGCATTCAAGCGCGCCACACACCTCAAGGTGGG
Organism: Galagoides demidoff; assembly: GCA_963574575.1. Taxonomy (NCBI): domain Eukaryota; kingdom Metazoa; phylum Chordata; class Mammalia; order Primates; family Galagidae; genus Galagoides; species Galagoides demidoff. Next base: position 13,287 of record CAUYQV010163148.1, on the reverse strand, counting down.
CCTGCGGACTCTGCTCCGTGCGCGGCGGAGGGGAGTAAGAGGCTTGACTGGTCCACTTCCCTACTTTCTCAAGGAAATGGTGAAAGGGTGGGGATGTATTTTCCAGGTTCTGTGATGTACAGTGAATAGACCCAAGTGGCAGGCCCTGGAGACTTTCAAAGACTCCAAGTAGCATCACCATGGCTGGGCAGCGGTGGAGGGGGCAGGGGGCCCGGCAAGAAGAACAAGGGTTTCACAGGCACAGCCACTCCCTGGGGGTCGGTGCAGGGCCAGTCCCTGCAGCTCACTGAAGAAGCAGTGGGAGGGGGTTAAGGACACACTGCTCAGCTGTTAGAAACGGGTGGGTGCCCCTGGGATCCCCACTCTGTGCCCCAAGAAAGGCCGAGCTCCTGTGTCCTGGGAGGTGACAGGTTCTGAGAGACAGAGTCACTGCCTCTGCTTTGCCCCTGCTCTTCCCCCTGGGCAGGCTGTTCCTCCAGAGACTATCACCACACTCCTGGCAGCCCAACAAACAGAAAGTGTCCCGGAAACAGATGGGTTGACTCTGTCGTGATGCTTGAATTGCCGTGCTGTTTCTCCTTTGCTGTTTCAGATGTCTGAGTTCTATCTTGATTTTAAATCCTCTTCGGTCTCTCTTGCCTCCCGCAGGAGCACATGCAGACACACCAGGCCGGCCCGTCTTTGAGCTCTCAAAAACCCAGAGTGTTCAAATGCGACACTTGTGAAAAGGCGTTTGCCAAGCCCAGCCAGCTGGAGCGCCACAGCCGCATCCACACAGGTAACGGAGTTGGGGTGGGGGGTTCTGCTTCCCTGCTCTGTGAAGTGGGCATTCTCTGACGAGGAAGCAGGCTTCCACACGTGAACACCCACACACAGGGTAAAGCAAGGTGCACTTGCTCCGCTTACCCTAGTTTTGATCTATTTATCATCTTGACTTTTTCAAGTAGCAGATTTTGCTATTTACATTATGACTGTAGGAAATAGAAGCCATTAGACAAACACTGCCATGCTGCCCGTCAAGCCCTCGTAGTCCACAGCTGACCCCCACTGCCCTGGCCATGGGGCGTCTAAGATTGGCAGTCCCCTGCTCTCTGCCGTCTCCAGCTTGTGTGGAGTGTCTGTGCCTGGGTCCTCCTCCCAGCCCGTCCCTCTTGACCGTGTCATGACTCATCTTCAGGATTCAGCTTGCTCGGCTGTCATCTCTTCCTCAGGAGGCCTCTGCCGCCACCAGCACCTCGCCCCAAGGCTAGCTTCCCACATCCCTTCCTGGGCTGTGGTCTCTGCATCGGTCCTGTGGTGCTGGGCATGGCCCGTGTCTTGCTGCAGGCCATGCCATTTGTGGTTGGCTCAGACCCTTGGCATCAGCCAGGCATGCAGCACACAGTTCCTGAATGACAAGTGTCCTGACATCTCATTAAAAAAAAATAATGATAGTAACACAGAGGCACAATGAAAGGTTCGGGTAAATCTACTCAGACAGATGACTGTGCTTTAGAAATGCCAAGATGAATAGTACCTCAAGTCCCTGTGTGGTCTAGAAGGAAAATCTCAGTACAGGATTCTGACACGTGCGATCTGGAGGGAGCTATGAAGGAGTGGTATGTGCCACTTCTGGTTCACTGTGGTCTTTGGTCCCAGCGCAGTGATTAAGTGTGAAACACATCCTGGGTGTCTGTAGTTAGTGAGACTTGCCGTCCTGTCATTATCTTAAGGCCTGTTCGTGTCTTTACTAAATGTTTCTGTTGTCGTTCTAAAAACTTAGTGATTTAATAATATGTTGTCTCTGGCTTAGAATGTGAATGGTTCCATTTCAGTTCCTCTGATCAAACTGTGGATCATTTAATAGTTTATTTGCATCTGGTTGTTAAAATCGCTATTGTAACCCTGTGTCTGAACTTCTCTCTTGGTTAGTAACCCCACAGCTCTGGCTGTAGTGTCTGATGTGCTTGTATCTTTTATAGTTTTGTGTTCCATGGAGACAGGTGTTAAACTTTGAGCAATATTTTAAAATTGTTTTGGTAGGAAAACACTCACCCTGATAGTGTATATTTTAATTAGCAGTTTGCCTTATGCCATTTTATGTTCGTTGGTGGGTGAGTATTCAGTCATGGTTTAATTTTCTTGGCAGAGACTGGCTAAGTGCTCTGTGTCCTTCTCTGCGAACTCAGAGCCTGTAGAAGGGATTGGATATTCCTGGGGCTCTGAGGTCCTGAGAGGGCGGAGGCATGGACAACAGGCAGTGAGCCTGGGCTCTCCAGTTTCTCTCCTTGGGCTGTTGTGTCCCTGTGAAGCCCCTCAGTCCTTTCTCCTGGGGTCAGTCGGGCTTCCTGGCACCGGGTGCCCCTTTCCTGCAGCCTTCTTGGCTCTCTCGGACCTGCCTGATGTCCGAGGGCTCCAGGGATGAGTTCATCAGACTTGTCATGATCGTGTTTTAAATCATACTCAGTTGGCTGAGATTTAAAAAGCAGCAAAGGGTGGGGCATGGTATTCGTTCCCTTTGTTCCTTTGTCACAAATGTAACTGCTTCATGCACCCTCCACTAGTCGTTCCTACAGATCTTCAGGTCAGAAGACCAGAGGGCTTCTCCACTCAGAGTCTCACAGGCCAGGGGAGCCAGCACCACTGGCGATGGTCTGCAGGCCTGACACTTAGTGATGCCCACTGAGTCTCCCCTTAGTACACCTACTGCAGGCAGTGTAGGGACTCGGCAGCACCCGGCTCCTTGGGTGGGAGCACAGCTTCTTCCTGGCAGACTGGTGGCATCTGGCTCATCTCCCTTCTCCCCCAAAGCCAGCTGATGAGTAGCTGTGATTACTGAGGTAGCGAGATGTGGCTTCAGCAGGTTAAGTCTTGAGGGTGTGGGCCCAAGCCTTGGGGCTGTGGTTAGGACTCTGCCTACCTTAGGTGCACTAAGGGGAGCACCATCTTAGCGTGGGGAGGAGGGGCGGTGTGAGGCCAGGTGCTTTCAGAGCACGCAGGGCCTGGAGGCCCGGGGGAAGGGACCAGTGGGAGAGTGACTGGCAGCCAACCCTAGCAGGTGGAGAAGAGCCTTCTAGGCGAGGTGGGGCCCTGTTTCAAGCTGGGGGTAGGGGCTTCAGATTCGGCAGCTCTTGCATTGTCAATTTCTGCTTTAACTTGAAAGCAATTAAATAACACTTTAAAAATACCATTAAGTCATAGTTTTTAGTAAGTGTTTTTGCTGTTCCCAGGTCTTTAATGTCTTTGCTGCCCCAAATGCATTAGAAACAGTTTAAGCTGTAGGTGCTCAGCTTTTATTTCAGATGCTTCTGTGAATTTCAGTAGCTTTTGATTAAACTGTCCTTTTGTGACTTGACGTGGAGTGAGTGCCCTAGAACCCGGCTGAGTGGCAGTCTGAGTAATGGCACCGGGATGAGCACCACTCCAGTCTTTTTAAAGACGGTGTTGTTCTGCACAGTCGTCTCCTCCCACAGCTTGTCGGGTGGTCTCTGCAGTGACACTGACGCGTGCCTTTTCTGCGCAGGGGAGCGGCCCTTCCACTGCACTCTGTGTGAGAAGGCCTTCAACCAGAAGAGCGCCCTGCAGGTGCACATGAAGAAGCACACGGGGGAGAGGCCCTACAAGTGCGACTACTGCGTCATGGGCTTCACGCAGAAGAGCAACATGAAGCTGCACGTGAAGCGGGCGCACAGCTGCGTCGGTGAGGGGCGCTCTCCACTCAGGTCACACGGTGGCCGTGCGCCGTGTAGGGTGTGGCCGGGCCTCAGTTCACGGGCTGGAGCTGGTGCTTTCTCTGCTGATACTCAGTGTGTGGGGTCTTCAGGGCTGTCCGTGGGCTGCCCGCCCCCCACTCAGAATTGGATGACATTTGTGATTTATCCTGGGGAGGATGCAGAGATTTCTCAGGAGCGAGAGGGCCACCCTCAGCCTGAGCAGAGTTTCTGAGCAGCTGCTTCTCTGCTGCTCCCACGTGCACAGTCAGCAGCCGGGGCAGCGCCCGCCTGTCTCCACAGGGCAGGTGAGGGCCGTTCTGGTGCTCGAGGGCACAGGTGTCGGAGGCGGAGGCAGGGTGATCCTGACGTTGGCGGGGAAAGTGGCAGCGTCTGGCCACGTGCTTCTGCTGCATCCTGCTGACTCCACAGAAACTGCAGCTGGGCCTTGGTTTTCTCTGTGGGTTCCCTGACACTGATGCCGTCAGGGTAGGGGGTCGTGTCTGGCTGTGAGCCTGCCGCCTGCCTCTTCTCGCCTGACCCTCACCCTGTTCCTGCACGGGGTCTGGCAGTGCATCTGTCTCCATTTAAGGAAGGAGAGGAACTGATAACCTCGCCAGGCTGAGTAGCTGTGAGAGGAGTTAAAATACAGCTCTGAGAAGAGCCCTCAGGAGCTCCGAGGGTGCCACTGGGGCCCGTGCTCTCGGGTGGGGTGGGGGTATAGCACCCAGGTGTGTAGGGACTCAGGAGGAGGACTTCATGTTGGGGGGAAATGAGGAGGAAAAGGACGATTTTCTAACATCCACACTCTTCAGAAATTACACGTTCATAGTTAAGTATTAGTTGCTTATTACTGATGCCGTATTAATATAACCTTTATGGGAGTAAGTGGTCTCATGAGTGCTCTCCTGTGCTCACACTCACATAACAGTGACCGCTGCTGGCACAGCTGTTTATCCTGCGGCTCAAGTTACTCCTTTGGGATCGAAAGCAGATTAATTCAGAAATTAGTCTCTGTTGGTCCAGGCGTGTCTCTCCCTCCCTCTCTCTCTCTCTCTCTTTTTTCTGTCTCACTTTATTGTGCTCTAAGTTGTAAGTTACTTTTAGCCCCATATGCAGTTATCTTACAGGGATTTACAAAAGGTCATTATTTCCCTTACCCAAATACTCTACCTCTCCATTCATTTTAATTCTGCAAATTACATTTCATTTGTTATGTAATCATTTTAATGTGTCATTGTATATCATTTACACATCATATAGCCACAGTTCCATTTGTGTCACACATACCTCTCCAGCTGGCAGTCAGATACAGCTCCAAGCTGGAATATTTGTGGTGATAGTTGCTTAATAATTGCATAGTGCTTTATTGTTTGCTAAGCACTACCACCTAAGTAATTAAATTTAATTTTCACAACATCCTTGTTAGTCAGAATAGATAGAACTGTTGCCCTTTGGGCCAGGCGAGGTGGCTCACACTTGTAATCCCAGCACTCTGGAAGGCTACGGCAGGTGGATCTCTTGAGCTCACGAGTTCGAGACCAGATTAAGCAAGGGCGAGACCCTGTCTCTAAAAATAGCCGACTGTTGTGGTGGGCAACTAGTCTGATATACTCAGGAGGCTGAGGCAAGAGGATCTCTTGAACCCAACAGTTTGAGGTTGCTGTGAGCTGAGGCCATGGTACTCTACGCAGGGTGACAAAGTGAGACTCTGTCTTAAAGAAAAAAAAAAGAGAACTGTTGCACTGTAAACAAATAAATACTCAGAGACTGATGAAAATTGGCACAATGCTTAGCTCAAGGAAGTCTTATTTAAAAGTGAATTATTTTGTGCTGTTGAAGGTCTGAGACTCTGCTGTGTTTCCTCTGCCTGTGTGACAGGAGCTTTGCAGGCGTCTGCTGGTCGCCCGGAGCAGGACGGGGAGGAGCTGAGCCAGACCCTGCACCTGGAGGAGGTGGTACAGGAGGCCGGGGGCGAGTGGCAGGCTCTCACCAACGTGTTCTGATGCAGGCATGGGCGCCCTCGGAGAGCGTTTCTGAAGTTACAGTTTGTGAAGAACAAAGCACTTGGAACTTCTTTTTTAAAGCTTCAAGTGTTAAAAATGTTACCACAATAGTTTTGTAGCTATAAAATTATCTAAAGAATCACTGTCTTTCAGAGACTTAGGAAAAAAATTGGGGAAAATGTAAACGCATTATTCTCATTCGTCTGCAAATCTCTGAACTCAGGTACTCCAGCGGCAGTCTGGCCTTCCACTGCGCCGGCGTCTCTCTGCAGAGGCTCTGACGGGTCTCACATCACTGTAGTGTGACTTCTTTGTGTCAGCAAAGACAGATGTTAACACGGAAACGTACGTGAGACTTCCTTCGTGCTTTCTATTCTAAGAAGCATAGCTTACAAAACAGATACAAGAGGTGCATGAAGTTCAGAAGAAACGCTACCACACACAGGGAAGTGGTTTCCATGTTTTTCTCTGTGCATTTTGAAAAGTACTAGAAATCGACTCTTTTTAGTCTACCATAGTTAATATAACCAATACCCTGAGAGATGGCTGGACCAATTCTCTCTCCTTACAAAGACCTAATCATCAGTTCCAAGAATGCAGTCTCTGGGACTTCCACACAGGGAATCGTGCAGACCTGGCTCACTGATAAGGACCACACCGTCCTCACGGGACGGCGGCACACTCGCTGCGCAGATCTGCGCTCAGGCCCGTGGGTTAGAGGATCACAGAAGCACAAGCCATACGTTGCAAACAGGAGATCACAGAACTGTCTCCTAGGAGCAAGGAACTGTGGCCCTTTCCACCTCAGTACATAAGAAGTGTATTTGTAGTTAAGGCTAAGAATCCGTAACAACTCCACGATTTTCTCTTCATGCATAAACAGATGTATTTTTTTATTTCAGGGAATTCTTTAATATCATCAATGGTGCCACATTAAATATGCCCCAAACCAAATCTCCCCCGTGCTGGGGCAGAGTGCGTGCACGTCGTTCCTACAGCATTCCAAAGATGGAAGGTTCTCTGCTCCCTGTTAATTTTTCCTTTGAAATTATTTATATGTTCTATATATAAATACATATGTACATAGACAGATATATGGGCCTCTGTGTGGCTGAATAGTATATTTTGTAAATAGAAGCACTAGTCCCAGTTGCAGAGAGAGCGTCCGAGTGTCACCTCCCTCCGAGCACTTCCGATCAGTATTGTATTCATTTTACCAATAAATGGGTATCTTTTTCATTGTAATATAAAGCCGGGTTTTATTTTTTTTCTCCTGAAAAATAATTGCCTTTATTTTCTCTCATTGCCTCCTTTGTTTCAGAAGAGAGTAGTTTTATTATAAATATTATATGGACTTTGTATATTAAGAGAGGGGCTCATTTCAGATTCCTAAAGAAACAGACATTTCACTGTTACGTTGAAAGGGCATCTTTTGATTTTTGTTGTTGTTCACTTTTGACATATGTATATAAATATTAATGGTGATATAAAACTTTTGTTATGTGAAAATATTTAAGTCAGAACTGTTAAATAATATTACTTTTTTTTCAAAACTGCTTTGTGTATTGTATATTTTTTTAAGGAAAAAAAGCCTTATTTGACTTATTCTTGTGATCCTGGACTTATTATAAATCCTGAGGTTTCCTTGAATGTCAGTGTGTGTAACTGGCTATCGTCAGTGTATTCAGAATAATTGTAATTGTGCTGAAGTTTTAAAGTTTCTGCTTTTTATGCACTTTTTATTTTATAATTTTGTATTAAAATATTTTAGAAATGTTTGTTAATTTGGTAAAAAAAAAAATACCCCCAAAGTTGAAATTATTGGAATTTTAAATTTTTGTTCTTGCTGGGTTATTTATTTTACTTTTAGCATTAAATATCATCTCAGGACGTCTCTAAAAAGGGGTTGTTTAATTCCTGATTGTACAGAAAGCATAGTTTAGTGAACTGTATTGGTTAATTGCCTATTTAAGGCCTTAACAGGAGAATCTAAAACCTACATTTATTTAGGTTAAAGAAAAAGAAAAGTATCTATCAATAATTCCATTTTCTGTCTCTTCTCAATTTGTCAGCAGGCACAAACACAAGACATTTATATATTATTTTTATTTACTCCCTAATTACAAAAGCTGCTGCTTTGTAAAACATTCCTTGGAAATATAAGTTTTTAAAAAGACATAATTTCACTTGAATGTTTGTGGGATACAGGTCGATCTTTATATTTTACTCACTGATTAAAATGTTTTCTTAGAAAAGAGATTTCTAGCCTCCTGTGTAACCAGGGTTTTGAGGATAGAGGACTGTATTTTTAGAACTGTCTCATCGTAGCATATCTGCTTTGGAATAACTATAAATAAAAAAAAAAGAAGTTAGGAAATGTGATTAATTTTTCCTTTAAAAATATTCAAGGCACATGAATGAACTAATTTCAAGCTCAGATAATTTTAACAAAAAAGAAATTTAATGATATTTTTCATTTACCTCTTGTGAATTCCGGACAATGAAAGTTTATCCTTGCAGTGTCTGTTGGAAAAGCTTCCAACCTCAGAAGTCAGGGTGTGGCTTGGTTGACAGTAGGTCATTCGTGAGCACAGTCTGTGCAGGCCCCATTTCCATTCTCATCTTCTTCTGTAGCTGTCCCCGTGAGTGGTAGGAGATGTTTAGGACCTTTTTAAAGTTTGTAACTGTCTTTAACCCACATCCTAAAGTAATCCAGAGGATTGGGGCTTTTCCAAAGACTCTGAACTCAAAGCTGGGATGTAGGTTCAAGGGAGCAGAAGGGACACAGCCCATGTAGGACCCATCCTGTGAGACACCATGCAAGTGGGCAGGTTTAAATAGGACGGTGATAGATTAAAAATGTGTTTAAAGCATGTGAACCATCCTCCCCCTAGCCCCACTGCTGTCAGAAAGCTCTACTTTTGCCCTTGTCAGTACCTGGAGCGTTCAAGCCATACTGAGTGGAGGGACGCCCTGGTGGTCAGCTGGCCTCAGCCCTGAGCAGGGCTGGGCCACACCCACTGGCCTCCGGGGGATACACACATCTGGAGAACCGTGCTGAGGGTTTGCACCTAGCCTGCTTTCCCCTGGAAACGTCTTTGGTGTGACATTTTGTACTCCTTCATTGTCATGTTTAAGGAAATGACACTAGTGCTTTCGTCTTCCGTGAACTTGGGTGACGTACGTGTGAGAGGCGTGTGTCGGCACGGGGCAGGTCACAGTGCAGGAGGGGGTTTCTGCTGGGATGCATGGCCATCGTTTTAGCGGAAATTCACAACTCATTAAGACACCTATTTGGGTATTAAGTGACCAACATACAAATTTATATAAGTAACTTTCCAAAGGAAATATAAAAATACATAGAGCTTTCTAGTTATCATAAAGGTGGTCTCATGCATGCTGCTTACGTGACTTTTTTTCCAAAGCTTATTTCAAAATTATTGCTATGCCCTCCCCCCACCCCCCAAAAAATTAAACCAAGGATTGGTCGTTGCTAATTTATCCTTTTTCTACAACCTACAGCATAGTAACTGAGGCAGGGAGGAAACTACGCAGCCCATACATGTGCTCTGGACTCGCCCGATCTGTACTCACGTACAGGAGGTGCTGTGGATTCTTTGGAATGAAATTTCCAGAGCACCCATGTACACATCCCAACCTAACGTCTCGTGTCTATTTGGGCCTCTGTCTTCACTTTATTCTAATGAAAATGTCATATGGCAAGGCAGCTGTGCAGGACCTTCTTCACTGTTGAACTAGTGGGAGCAACAGGACACCTTGTGAAGTTAGACGTCTCGCAAACTCTTCGTAGAGACTTTCTTTGCCCTGGGGTTCCTGAACCACCTGTCCTCCTTGGCCACTATTTATCCTCTCCGAATGCGTTTCCCTTCCTCAGACACAGGGGCCCGAGAACACACCCCAATTCAGCAGCTTCACACTTGCCCTGTACAGAGGCATTGTGGGAGTTTTTTACATGGATGACTAATAAATATCTAAAGTGCTAAAAAAATTAAGGTTAGTATGAAATGGCAGGAACAATAGGCAGTAATATGAGATTTTGCTATTTAATTTTTTATGTATAATATTTTACAGCATGAAGACTTTTGTATTATTAAATCAAGATTTGTATTATATTTGACAAATTCTAAAGTGACATAGTGATTCTTTGATTCACCAGTAAAGAAAATTTTTGAATTTTTTTTTTTTATTTACAGAAGAGTTCTCTTTTTATCTTCAAAATTGTTTCATGGTCTATTTATACATTGGATGCTATTTATTTAATCCAGTTTTGTATTAGAAATGGATAGTTAATGCCGAAAGCCACTGTGCTGGCTTTAAAAATAATAAAGATAGTTTTTGCATTATTTTAAAACTTCTGTATATTTACTTATTTGGGTTTTGGGTGAGTTGTAACTGTTATAAAGGTAGACATCTTCTGTAGGAAACATGTTTAGCCTGGATTCACACAGCATGACCATACCCAGTCAGCCCTTGGGATTCGGATTCACACAGTGTGTGGATGTCACGTCTGGCTTCTTGAGGATATTCTCTCTCTACTTTCTCGTTTAAAAAGTATTTATTTCCGGGGATGGCGGCTCACACCTGTAATGCCATCACTCTGGGAAGCTGGGGTGGGAGGATCCCTTGAGCTCAGTAATTCGAGACCAGCCTGAGCAAGAGCGAGGCTCCCCCCACACCCCTGTCTCTACTAAAAATAGTAAAATTGGCTGGGCATTGTGGCCGGCACCTGTAGTCCCAGATACTTGGGAGGCTGAGGCAGGAGTATTGCTTGAGCCTGAGAGTTTGAGGTTTCTGTGAGCTGTGATGTTATGGCCCCCTACCCAGGGCGACAAGGATGAGACTCTTAACTCAAAAAAAGAAAAAAAAAAAGAAAGTTGTTTATCTGTTTGTGAGGTGTGTAGATGTTGTGCTTGCCCAGAAACACCAATGGAGTTAATTTATACTATAGAATCCTTTTAAAATATACATGAATATGTTTTAGTATGTCCCACATTTCCAAATAGCTAGAATTTGGCAGTTTAAATGTACACGTTTGTCCTCTGTCACCTTATATCTAGCGCAGGGGAGAGACTCCCTACATTTTTGGACTGAACTAGCCTGTAGTGGTTTAACCTTCCCGGTAAGAAGCTGGCTGATCATTCTTGCTGATTGTTTCATTTGCAGGAGGCGTGTTGCTCTAATAGTTTTTGAAATACAGTTGGTAAGAGAAGGGTAGTTTTTTCTTTAATTATCAAATTATGTAAAATGTGTTCCCACTACAGCGAATAGTCTCAACTATTTAAAATGCTTTCCCAGATGAGTTTTTCCCAAATGCTGGAACTCTGTTACAATGTGTGGTGCGTCCATATTAAAACACAAGTGCGTGAGCAAGTGGGTTGTGTGTGACGGAGCTGGAGGAAGGGGACGTGGGACTCCCACTCAGACCACCTTGGACCCTGACAGCTGCCTGTCTCTAGCTCAGTCAACTGCTTAGGCCTCTCTTTGTCTATAAAATTAGTCAATTAAACTTACTCTTTCCCAGCTGTCCCTTCTCCTTCTCGGTTAACAGGTGATGAGATGTTGGGGCACAGTTGTGTCTGGCTCTCTCAGTGTCTGTGTCTTGTGAGCAGCGCACTGCCCATCCTTGTTCTGGCTGCTGTTGGTAAGGAGCAGGAGGCAGGGAGAGCATCTTCCCCGAGCAGAGGGGTGCTGTGTACAGACCGGCAGAATCAGGATGTCCACTCTGCAGCGAAGGTCACGCAGGCACACAGTAGAGCAGGGAGGGTTCTGGTTCCCTAAGCTACAGCAGGACACCCTGTGCACCTGTGTCACTCTGGGCGTGAGGGCTCAGGTGCCCATGCACATGCTGGGGATCCAGCTGCTGCCGTTGCTGATTGACTCTGCCTTGGAGCCTTGTGTTTTCTGCCAGCATCCAGGACACTGGCGGCTCTTGTGGGAGGAGGTGGGGAAGGACTAAGAAAGATGTTCCTGGTGGCTGACAGTGTGCTGTTGATCCCCCCTGCAGGCCTGGATCCCCCCAGCCCAGCCTGTGAATGGGGTTGTGTTACAGATATTTCCCACGGTCCCACCCCCTCCATGGTGCTATTTCCCTCTTGGAGGAGCTTTGATGTGTCCTTGTGCTGCTGCTGGCTGACACTTCTTCGGTCCCTAAGGAAAGACTGAGAAGTGGCAGCATGTGGGCTGCCCTCCTCTGCTCCTTCCTTCCAGGTAGCAAATGTCCCCCCCAATATTTTTATTCTGGGCCAACCAGGATCAGTGATTTTGTGATGCTATTTTGTAACAGGACAAGGCAATCATTGGTTATCCTGGCAACCAAGCTCTAAGAAAGAAACAGTTGACACGAGACAGCTCACTTTGATGTCAGCTCAGTCCGGTTCTATAGTCCTGAGTAAAGACAGACAGACGCTGGCCCCTGCTGAGAGGTTCTCTTTACCATACAGTTTCTCTTACAGATTAGTAGTCTAAACTCTTTATTCTTTTTGTATAACCTTTATTTTTATAGCAGTTTCAAAGTTACAGAAACACTGTGAGAACAAATGACTGTCCTGTGCTGGTCAGCACAGACCTGCCCGTGTCCTGCCCCATGTCTGAGCGGCAAGGCCCCCATGCAGACAGGCCCGCTGGGCTCCACACCCCCCGCCGCGTCCCTCGGCCTGCCCCATGTCTGAGCGGCAGGGCCCCCATGCAGACAGGCCCTCTGGGCTCCACGTCCCCCACTGTGTCCCTCAGCCTGCCCCATGTCTGAGTGGCAGGGCCCCATCCCCCAGCTGTGTCCCAATCCCGCCCCTGGCATGGCGCCCCCCACTTCTTGGCTATCCTTACCTGACATTTCTGAAAACCACGGGTTAGTCAGCAACTGTGTCCACATCGTTCATCCAGCACTTGGTGATGGGAGATGTTGCAGAAGTGAGACTGCGCCCTGATGGCGCCTTGTCAAGGTGACACGCAGTGTGCGTTTGTCCCGTGGCTAAGGCTCTCGTTGGTCACTTGAGAGGCAATGCCAGAGTCATTCCTGTGATCAGCCCCTGTGTAACCGCTGTGTGTTTTGTGAGGCGGCTCTGAGACGGTGCCCTCCTCTCTGTTGTCACCCGCAGCCTGCCGGGATACCGTCTGTTGGTTCCCAATGGAGCGTGGGCATCAGATCGTTCCTTCTATGTTCATCAGTCAACATCTGATTAAGGAACAGCTGGGTCTTCTCCCACCTTTACACCTTGTGTTTATATTGGTTTGGCCTCAGACATTCCCATCTTGTTCAACTGGCTATGATTCGTTAGTGCCCTTATTTATTTTTATAATCATAAATCTAAGATTTTGCCTGTAGGAGCTGCTTCAAGACAGCTTTTAAGTTTTTTATGTGGCCACTTTCTTACTTTCTGGCACAATGAATTGTTCTCTCTCTTAGCCCTGGAATCAGCTGTTTCCTCAAGGTTCCCTGATGCCCTTAGTGGAGATTGGTGCTTAGAAACCAGGACCTGAGGGGTAGGTGTGCTCAGAGTGGGCAGAGGCAGGAAATGCAGTGTGTGCATGTGTGGTGGGTGCACATGTGTGTGTGTGGGGGGCAGGTGCACTGT
>CAUYQV010163146.1:0-58945 GCA_963574575.1 Galagoides demidoff | reverse complement strand
AGGTTATTGGGGTACTGACACATTAAGACCTCATCTGTGGGCTCGGCGCCTGTGGCTCAATGGGCTAAGGCACCAGCCATGTACACCTAAGGTGGCAGGTTCGAATCCCTAGCCTGGGCCCGCCAAACAACAATGATGGCTGCAACCAAAAAATGGCCAGGCGTTGTGGCGGGCGCCTGTGATCCCAGCTACTTGGGAGGCTGAGGCAGGAGACTCACTTGAGCCCAAGAGTTGGAGGTTGCTATGAGCTGTGATGCCATGGCACTCTACCCAGGGGGATAGCTTGAGGCTCCGTCTCAAAAAAAAAAAAAAAAAAAAAAAGACCTCATCCGTGAACTAGCTATGATGGGTGTAAGCGTGGTGGAATGTGATGTCCATCTTTTTCTTCTACCTAGTCTGATTATACCCCCTTGGTCTGCTAATAGTTTCCCCTTTCTTATGGTAATATTCTTCCCCCAATGTATATGATTCTGGTGAAAGAAGGAAGTTTATCATTCTTGTAAGCTGCCAATTACCCAAAACAGGGAGGTCCATCCATGATACTGGATTTCATTAAACAAAAATAAGGCCTGAAAGAATATGTGAGAGAGAAAGAGAGAGAAGGAGAGAGAAGATGAAGGAAGAGGGAGAAGAGAGGAAGAGAAGGGAAAGGTGAAGAAGGAGATAATTTAAGATTTAGAACCGGTAAGAATTTCACACATTTGAAGTCAGTTTCCACTCCATGGACAGCATTAATTACGTGTGTGGGTATGTGTGATGGGAGGGGGATTATAAATGATTTATACTTTCCGTTATTTTGTTTTAAAGTATTTTTTTTATAAATAAAAAGAGAAAAATACTTGGCTGGTTACAGTGGCTCAAGCCTATAATCCTACCACTCTGGGAGGCTGAGGCAGGAGGATCTCTTAGGCTTAGGAATTGGAGACCAGCCTGACCAAAATTAAGAAACCCATCTCTACTGAAAATAGAACAAATTATCTGGGTATTGTAGCACACACCCATAGTCCCAGCTACTAGGGAGGCTGAGGCAGGAGGATCACTTGAGCCCACCGAGAGTTTGATATCGCTGTGAGATAGGCTGGTGCGATGGCACTGTAGGCTGGGCAACACAGCAAGAGTCTATTAGAAAAGAAGGAAGGAAGGAAGGAAGGAAGGAAGGAAGGAAGGAAGGAAGGAAGGAAGGAAGGAAGGAAGGAAGGAAAGAAAGAAAGAAGAGAGGGAGGGAGGGAAAAGAAAAGGAGAGAAAGAAATGGAGGGGGAGGAGAGAGGAGGAGAAAGGGGAGGGGAGATCAAATGAGTATATTCCATTTTTTTTTTTTGCAGTTTTGGGCAGGAGTTGGGTTTGAACCTGCCACCTCTGGTATATGGGGCCAGTGCCCTACTCCTTGGGCCACAAGCACTGCACTGTATATTTTAAAAGAAGGAATTCAATGTTTCTTTTCTGTTTGCTTTTTTTAATTCAATGTTTTAATTCAATACATGCTACTTGTAGCATGAAATTAGTAATATTAAATAATATTAGTAATAGTAATAAATAAAAATCGTAGGGAGAAATATCAAAAACATGACATTGAGCCAAGACAGCCAATGGTCTCAAAGAGAGCGAATTATGTGATTCTATCAGTAAACGTTCAACAACAAACATAGGCAAACACAACCTATTAGAAGTTACAGTATCAGAAATCAGGAGACAGGTTATCCTTGCAGGGAATGCTGCACAGGAGGAAGAGTTCTAGAGAACTGCAATGCTCAGTTTCTCATCTGGCTGTGGGTTACAGGTGTGTATTCAATTATGAAAATTTTTTAAGCCATTCATTTATGCACTTTTTAAAAATATATATGTTATGTGTATGTATGTTAAAAAAAATTTCCTTGGACAAACCTAGGCCTAAATAACCTACATTAATTGTTCAGTTAATATCTTTTAAGTTGTTCTGGTATCCACAGAGGGAATATCCCATAAATTTGATATGATATACATCATATCTTCATTATTTAAATTTTAAACTAGTCCTGACTGGTTTTAAAATTAGTGACTATTGCACTTGCCTTTTTTCTGTGTTTCTACTGCTGCTTCTTTTTCTTTTCTGGAATTTTGCAATTCTCAGCAAAATCCTTTTGAATCTACCCTCCTCCCAAATTACTGTGGTTTATAGGCATGTTTTTCTGGCCCTGATCCACAATTCACATTCTAAATGGGTAAAGAGAAGCCAGCTCTGCTTTGTCTGACTGACAACATAGACATGTCCAGTGGTTTATGGAAAGAGAGTGCAGTAATTACTGTGATGCTCATTTGTTTACAAAAACCAAACTGAACTGCACATACATTAAACGTTCCCAGATTTTAGATGTAATATGGGTAAATATAAATGTAGCACAATATTATTATTTTAATAATCAGCACCAGATTACTACTCTTTGAAAGTAAATTATCTCTTACTGGGAATTTTTTTCTTGATACATAGCTGCCATTGAGATCCCAAGGGCCTCAACATTGGTAATTCCAGTGCTCTGGAGAAAAAAGGCAAAGTGGCTGTCGGAATGGAGGAACAGTGGGTATGTGGCTCTTGGAGAAAGGCCAGGGTAGAGAGTAAAGGAGATCTGAGAAAGGAGAGTCCCCAGTGATGAGGAAAAGTGTTTAAAAGATGGAGATACAGGGTGGTGCCTCTGGCTCTGTTGGTAGGGCACCAGCCCCATGTACCGAGGGTTGCAGGTTCAAATCCAGCCCTGGCCAAACTGCAACAAAAAAATAGCCGGGCATTGTGGTGGGTGCCTGTAGTCCTAGCTGTTCAGGAGGCTGAGGTGAGAGAATTGCCTGGGCCCAGGAGTTGGAGGTTGCTTTGAGCAGTGTGATGCCATGGCACTCTACTGAGGGTGACAAAGTGGGACTCTGTCTCTACAAAAAAAAGAAAAAAAAAAAAGATGGAGATACTACATCTCATTTCAAGTTGTTTGAATTCAAACAATATAAACTCTTCCTCTAAACTTCACTGAGCCAGTGGCTGCCTTGTGCAAATAGGATCTTGTGAGGTCCAGACATTAATGCATTAATAATTTCCCTATTAAGGTTAATGGCGTGAGTGTTAGAACTCTTAAAATTTGTCTAGCAGGTTTTCTGGTCTCCTCCATGCCAAAAAATAAAGCAACCTGCATTTTTATCAGATAAACAGAAATCAGAGAAAGGAAGAGTTCAGGAGGCAGAGGAGGCCTTGAGAAATGAGTTGCCAGGTATCTGTTGGAACTCGATTAAACTTTGACTTTCACAATCATGGAAATGGACAGGCCATGGAATCAGCAGAGGAGTAAGGAGTTTGGTTAGGTGTTAGATGACAACTGAGTTACATAAATACAAAAGTTGAGTCATGCTTTTTACCACATTGTAGGTCAAGTTTTGCTGCATAATTTTTTGCTACTTTGAGTTATGACTGATATACAAAAATCCCTAGATACTTAATATATACAACTTGATGTCTTTGGAAGTATATACCCACGGAACACTCATCACAATCAATGGCATAAATTTCCTTTCCACTTCCCAAAATTTTCTCCCACATCTTCTGGTTGTATATTTTTGCTTTGATTTTTATTCCTTTTGTGGTCAAGGCTCTTAGCCTAAAATCTACCCTCTTAGAAATTTAATACTTTTGAACACATGCAACAGCTCGGTGGTCTTCAAGACTTGTGTAGAAGGCAGAGTTGTGCTTGACTTCACAAAATCGAATCACTCATCACATATTATAAAATTTATTCTAAATTTATTCTGTTCATCAAGCCTTGTGCCAGGTACTGAGGATAGAATACTGAAAAAGTCAGACCACAGCTCCCGTTGTTATTTAGGGTTATGTTGTAGCAGTGACAGCAGAAATGAAACAAATTATTACACAAGGGTCACAACATGTGAAGGATATAAAGATCCCGTGGGAAGTTATGATAGAAAGTGTAAGCTTTATCTGGGGAATAGGAAAAATCACAATATCCCAGGAAAAACAGCAAAAAAGTAGATGATTTGCATCAAGTTGCCTTACAGACCAATAAAGCATGATAGAAAAAAGTAGAGGCACTAAATTGATATAAAAACCTAACCGGGTTCATCATAATCCATCTCAGGTAGATGTGAAATGATTCCTATTAGTCCATCAAATTTCTCTGTCAACCTGTCTTCTTGGAAAATATAAAAATGGTTTGAATTGTGTTATATTTAATTAGTTGTAAAAACTGCACTTAAGTTTTATGAATCATCCTCTGCTGTACTATCTTCCTATCTATTCTGTGAGCCCATTAATATCCCAATGACCTCCAAACTACATAAATGTGTATTGACATACTGCACTGTGTGAGTGTATGTCAATGTGTGTGTATGTACTTTTTTCCACAAAAAGATCTAGAAGAATAGGTCTATTCAGAGTAGGGATCGTGAAGGAACATTTATACTTTTTTTACCTATGGGTTTGGATAAAATTTAAATATTATGAATCAGCATACATTCATGATTTACTTTGTAATTTAAAAAAGAAAAGGAAACCTGCCCTGGTTGTATTTTTCTGGCTCTGGGTGTAACACTACATTCCTGCTTGTTCAGGGTCGTCTCTGTCTCAAGAGCAGGGGCTGTTTTTGTTTTGTTTTAAATCCTGTTTCTAGCATCGAAAAAGTTTCCATTCAGCACTCAAGGATCTCCATCTAAGTCACAGCTCCCTGAAGCCTCTCTTCCGAGTGCCTGATATCCCAGCACTCTCTGGCCAGTCCTGCTGGACCATCCTTCTGTTCTTCTAGGCTTGCTCTCCTAACCCAAGTATCAGCTCTCTATAGTTAAGCTTTTGTTACTTCATTCATTTGTTTAATTTAATTTTTTACTTCTCCAACATCAAGTTCCCACACTAAATATTCTTTGCTAAATTCTGCATATTAAATTCTCTTAAATGATTAAAATGATTCTTATTTATTTATTTTTATGTGAACTGAGACTTACACCATGGCTGAGGCTACTTTGTACCAAAGTTTAGAAACAGGCAGTTTCTCTGCTTCATAGATTTGAAAGAAGAGCTTGGGTCCTGCATTGGGTTTCCTGCTTCCAAATTCTATGAACCCCCGGCTGTGGGTCAGGCTCGGTCCCGAGAGGTATGCTGGGAGTCCTACTCTCCATTCTCTCCCCTCTGCATTTTGTTCTGTTTTGGTGAGGCAGGAACCATTTTCCAGGCAGCTAGCTAGGCAAATGTAGTATAATCAGATATAATACTTTCCACAGTAGGTCTGGGGGCATAGATTTCACTGGCAGGTCATAGGAAGGCAGCTATGTGACTTCTATTCTCAGCTGCATTCTCCAATCCTGCCTTATAAAGCAGCCCCGCAAGTTGGAAATTGTTAAGCCTCTGTTGGCTCCACAGTTGACCCCATGTGCTTCTTTCCTATGCTGGATAGAACCTGAAAAGGAAGAATATAAAGTCCTTGGTACCTTTAATTTCCAACAGGAAAAAAAATAGTGAAAAACAGAGAAAGACTAGACTCGTATCCCCCCTCCCCCCAAAACATATGAGACAACAGTTATGTCTGGAAGATTGTTATAGTCCTTTTTTGATGCCTCTCTGAATTTCATTTATAATGTGCTTGCTTTTTATGTCTGTGAAAGGAAAATTATAATAAAATTCAAAAATGAGAAGAAACTAAATATAGAAAGAAACTATGCTATGAAGCATGAGATTTATATGCAAGTCATGTTGCCTTAGCTGGCCCCTTAGTTTCTTGTACATCTTCCTGGCCACAAAGAGAAATAATAATCCAAAGAGTACAAAAAGAGATTAGGCAAAGCAAAAGGTACTTAGGGATTCATGGAGGGAGCATAAGCAGAGAAGGATCAGGTAGAGGTGTGAGCTGGGGAATAAAGGGTAAAGAGAAAGGACCGTGGAGGGAGTTCACACACACAGGCACCAGAGCTGCCACCATCTATGGAGATTTCCTCAGAAAAGAAAGAGGTTGGCTACTGGCCCTGGCTGGCAGCATCTCCAATCTCATTCTCATGTCAGACATCTGTCGGCACTCTGGGAGGACCATTGGAAATCAAGCCCATTCACAGTTTATCTTGGACCTCCTTGAGTCTTCCCACCCTACCAGCTACTGAAAAAGGAAGGGGAAAAAAGTTATAAAGTTTCTCTAGCTGTGGTGAAAATAGCCAAAAAGAGAAAAGGAGAATGAGGCAACATTAACAAAGGAGACATGTTCCCATGACTCCTCATTGTCAAAGGCTCCATTCATTCATTCATTCCCCAAATATTTAATGAGCAAAGCAATGTGCCAGGCATGACGGTAAGCACCAGTGACACGTTACTGATGCCAACCTGGGCAAAGGCTGTTTAACCTGCTCCACATTCTTCTCCCAAACAAGCTACAGCTTCTGAGTCCTCAGCCTACGTGTCCCTCCCTTAAGATGTATTTTTCCCCCCAGAGAGTAGAAAGAGAAAACAGTAAGAGGGGACTTATCTTCAATTTGCTACTGAAAAAGAGGCACATGTCTAAATAGCAATGGTTTCACCCACTTTTCAGTTGACTCTAAGACTTTCTCCAGCCTTAAGAATACATACTTGAATTAAACGTTGTTCTTTGAAAGTACCTAATTACATACATTAATGCTTTCATATGTCAGTGCCTTTATCCACACTGCCCCCTACATTTCTGTTTCTTTTATCCTTTTTCTATTTGTTGGCAGAATCCTAGTCAATATATTTTTTTATTTTCTCCTTGTTAAATACTCAGTATCATATAAAGAAAAGTATATCTAATAAGGTTAGATAAATAGATGGATCGGTGGTGATATAAACTGAATGTTTATCCTCTCCCTAGATTCATAGGTTGAAACCTAATCCCTAAAGTAATGGTATTTGGAAGTAGAGCCCTTGGGAGTGATTAGGAACCCTCACAAAAGAGATTGTTGCACTTATAAAAGGAAAACAACAAATAAAATGGCAACACCTGCTTTTTTTTGCTTTCCATTTGCCTGGAATAGAGATGACCATCCCTTTATCCTGAGTCTATATTTATCTTTTAAAATTTGATGTGATTCTTGAATGCAACAGATGTCCAGTCTGAGTTTCTGTATCCAATCAGTCAATCTGTGCCTCTTTAGAGGAACTTAAGCCATTCACATTGATTAAATTATTGATAAGCCTAATACAATTTTGGGCATTAGGTTCCTTGAAAGTCCAGTAGACATTTTTCATTCTTTTGCCACTGTGAAAATTGGAATTTGATCAAAAGTTTCTGAGTGAGTTTACTTTTGTGGTGGAGGATTGCACTGGTCATTATGGAATATAGGTTTGAAAATTTCCTAGAAAGTTGGTTTAGTTATTTGAGATATCACCTAACTCTAGTAAGATTAGCCTATATAACAAAATCCCAAAACCAGAGATGCTGGTGTGGATGTGGAGAAAAGGGAACACTTCTACACTGCTGGTGGGAATGCAGACTAATACGTTCCTTTGGAAAGACATCTGGAGAACACTTAGAGAACTAAAAATAGACCTGCCATTTGATCCTGCAATTCCTTTATTAGGTATATATCCAGAAGACCAAAAACCACATTACAACAAAAATATTTGCATCAGAATTTTTATTGCAGCCCAATTCATAATTGTCAGGTCATGGAAGAAGTCCAAGTGCTCACTGATCCACAAATGGATCAGTAAATTGTGGTATATGTACATCATAGAAGACTATGCAGCCATAAAGAAAGATGGGGCTTTACATCCTTCATATTTACATGGATGGAGCTGGAAAATGTTCTTCTTAGAAAAGTATCACAAGAATGGAATAAAAAGTATCCAATGTACACAGCCCTACTATGAAACTAATTATAGCCTAAGAATATGGGCAGGGGGAGGGACACGGGGGATGCAGTAGATGGATGGAGGGAGGTGATTGGAGGGATCACTTCTATGGTTTATCTTACAAGGGTATAAGTGAATCTTTCTTGGAGTAGAATATAAATGTCTTAACACAATAACTAAGAAAATGACACAAAGGCTATGTTAACCAGTTTGATGAAAATATTTCAAATTGTATATGAAAACACCACACTGTTCCCCATGATTGCATTAATGTACACAACTATCATTTAATTAAAAAAAAAGAAAAATAAATGACCTAAATGGGGCAGTGCCTGTGGCTCAAAGAGTAGGGTGCCAAAAAAAAAAAAATGACCTAAATGGAAATAAGATTTAATCAAACACAATCATTAGTTATGCTTACTTAGTGAAACAAATAAATCAACAAAGGGCAATGCTCATTAGTAAAGGGCTAGAATCTCATATCTACATGATTATGACTTTTCATTGATCATTGTAATAATCAATTAAAATGAGTGATATTTCCCCCCAATAATACATCAATAAGTAAAAATGAAAGAGTGATTTTTTGAGGTCTCACCAGTTCTCCAATCTAATAAAAAGGAGGCATGTTGCTAAGATATATCGTGCATTTCATTTTTTCATATCAATGAGCAATGAAGTTTTTCTGTGGTATAATATGAGGGTCTGTGCTCAGGGAGTTTACACACTTTACCTAGTCCCCAGCTGATTTAATTTACCTGAGTGAATACAATCCTAACAGCACAAAATAGATCAAATAGAGAGCACCCCATTAGTAAATGTTTGTTCTATTTGGAGTATTTGATATATTGAAAGTATAACTCAGGAATTTGCCAAAGCTCAATATGGCTGAGCTCATAAAACACTCTTTTCTCAGTGCCGTAAGACGAATCACTCTCTTTAGTTTTCCCAATGACAAGTGAAATGAACATGAATCATTTAAATGGGAATAAATTATGAAATTAAAGTTTTGAAGAACAGAAAAGGAATTTAACCTATTTAAAAGAATCTCAAACTGGACTGTTGGGGATTTGAGATTGTCATTTCTGACGGGGAAAATCTGAAAGAAAGAAGTTTTTCTGAAAGAAAAATACTTTGTGGAAACGGGGGAAAGAAGCTGAGACCCCTGATTGCTTTGAGGAGGAAACAGAGGTGAGGCAAGAGAGTTTGAGGTTGCTGTGAGCTGTGATGCCACAGCATTCTACCGAGGGCAACACAGTGAGACAGAAAAAAAAAAAGAAGAAGAAGATAGGGAAATAAATGTTTCTTGCTGTGCAACAGTATTGTAGGTGGCAGGATAGGACACACATCAAATTAGATTGCATCAGGGGGTGAATTTGAGTGTGACTCTCCCTTTCTGGGCCACCTTAGAGAGGTCATGTCACATCTACCCTGTGTGAATTTTATAATCTTCGAAGTCCTCTTTGAATTCTATCTAATATTCCTTTACAAATATAAGTTGTCAAAGAACATTTCACTCCACTCTTGTAGAGACTAATGAAGAGGAACCAAGGTGAGGAATTTTTCATTATGTTGGAGAAAGCTCAGAAGGTTGAAGAAATCAACTGCCTTTGATTTTTTTCCTTCCTAGTAAACACTAGACCCTTTACATTCTTGAGGCTTTTCCTGCGCAGTACAATGTGGAATTTGCACAGGACACAGACATAACTGTCAGAGTTGAGATCTGATGGATTCTCTTCCTGAGCAAACTCTATCCAAGCTCCTCTGAGACTTCCTCTTGACTAAGCCTCAACCTTGGCCTTGGCCTATAAACACTTAGATAAACACCAGCACAGCTTCAACAGCTCAGGGACACATCCTCAGGAGGATACCAGCCCCCTTAAAGTACCTGCTTGAGAAAACTTAAAGTGACCAAAAGAATTTACTGCTTGTCCCAACCAACACATGAAGATAGGGCCCCCATCTCTGTTGGAGGGTAGGAGCCTAATTTCTGTAAGGGCCTCTTAGGAAACCCGGGTGAGTTTCACATGCTCCAAGCCCCCATTCTTAACTTTTATAATGTTTCACTTCCTGGGCTCCATGCATCCCCATTCAGTCCTCTCTCTCCTCCTTCCTTGTCCCTTTTAAACTTCCAGTCACCTCTGCACAGATCAAAGTTGAGTTCAGTTTAAGCTAGACTTTTTTTCCATACAGCAATAGCATATTTCTACTAAAATCTGTCTTTACTACTTTAACTAGTGTCTGGCTTTGTTTATCTTTGACAGACCTTGATTGATGACTTCATTCTGAGACTTTTATAGCACTTAGTATAATTATGGAAACCATTCCTGTTTCTTCAAGAGTTAACTACTTTTTACAAACATCACAGTAGACTCCCAATCAACAGTCAGAAAAGCACAGGAATTAATGACACAATTTCCTTTCTATCTTTTTCTATATTAATAATTTCATGCTCATTAGTGCTTTTCAGAGCAATAGCCAAAATGTTTCACTAAACCTAAAAAAAACATGGAAAATGGCTTCCTTCTGATGGTGCTTTTCCATATGGCAAAATAAAAGTTGTAGCGGAATGTCCATCAGACTAAGGGGATAAAACCAATAATATTACTTGTAATTTGCCGTGAGCCAGGCCCTGTTACAAAGTTATATATATATGTGATACATATCTTTTCATTAATCTTTTAACATCTCTAAAGAAGAAATGAACACTAATCCTACTTTGCAAGTTAAAAGAAAACCATCTTTCATTTGGAGAGCTTGAATAACTTGCAAGTGTCCATATACTGACGTGTAGCAAAGAGGAGACAGTGTTTCATAAGCCTGCAGCTGTCTGACTCCAAAACATTTCTTTGTGACCAACTCATCCTACTGCTGTGACCCAACACAAAACATTTATGTGTTTATATTCTTAAGCAGAGTCTTTGATTCCTTCCACTATATCCACAAAAGTTTGGTTGTTTTTTTTTCAATATACATTTTCCTTGCCAGAAATTAGAACCTCAAACTCAATAGTTCAATCTGAGATAGGCCGGATACCAATTTTGTTCTCTAAAATGCTAATGTTTTACTTTTCTTCTATTTTAAATGATGAGTGTTCATTTTCAGTTGCTACTGGAAAACCTGGAGAGACTGATTTGTCCAATGCTGTTGAGTAGGGAAAGTCACTGGGGAGGGTATAGGGACAGGGATGTGGTAACAAAGGGAAAAGTTAGATAGAGAGGGTGGGGCTATGGTGCTGGGCTGGGAAGGAGGACTGAGACTTAGTGCAGAGGCTCAGCACAGACATTAGCAGTCAGGGTGGAAGCCCCTGAGAGTGGAAGCCCTGTCATCAAAGACTGGCAGGTATAGTTGCAGAGAAATATGGATTCTTCAAGCTCCATGGGAATAATCTTGGCATCACCCAAGAAAGAGTTCATGGGAGAATTGAAAGAAGATAGGATTAAGAGACAACCTAGGAAAAGGAGGGATTTCAGGGCTGATGACCCAGTTTCTGGGATGCCAGTTTTATGATCATTTTTTGCGAGGCCAGTAGGTCTGAGAAAATGCAGATAATTTTCAGTGTTAATGTTGTATTTTGGGATCCCTGAGACAATCACTTTCAGGCCTGGGGTCCACTGCGTTAAGTCTCTCTTTGTTTTGTTACCTGATCATCCTCTAAATTAGATGAAGTCTGTAAGCCTTGCATATAAAGCCTGTTGGCAGATGCAATTCAATTGCAATGCAGAGGGCTAAGTATAGGTATAAATTCCATGATTGAAATGTAAGAATAAAATCTGCTTTAAGTTACACATTTCA
This sequence comes from Galagoides demidoff, assembly GCA_963574575.1. Lineage (NCBI taxonomy): Eukaryota > Metazoa > Chordata > Mammalia > Primates > Galagidae > Galagoides > Galagoides demidoff. The sequence continues at coordinate 47,336 of CAUYQV010163146.1, read as the reverse complement.
AAATGATTGATGGTTCATTGGTAGCAGGTGGAGGGGGCGGGGCTCGTGGGCCTGAAGACTTACACCAATTGCCCTCAGAGGAAGATATCCACACACATCCCTGGTTCATGCTTTTCTTCCTGTGCCTGCTGGAATCCAGGGTTAGAAGTACTATCCTCCTCTCCCCTCTTCCAAAACAGTAAGGAAGGATCCATTTTCCTTGAGAGCCTATTGGCTGCGACAGCTGCAATATCTCTGGGGCATGTATCTAGACTAATGGGTAACTGCAGCCCTCCCCTCTCCTGTTTTGCACCCCCAACCTGCCCTCTGGTCTGAGTAGGACAGCAGCTGGCGGTAGTCTCAGATTTTATTCTACTCATATCATGTGTATTTGTGATCTTGCAGGGGTCCCCAAACTTTTTAAACAGGGGGCCAGTTCACTGTCCCTCAGACCATTGGAGGGCCAGACTGCAGGCCCCAGGACAAGTCAGCTGCTAAGCAGGACAGGCAGCAATGGCAAAAACACCCAACAGGCCAGATAAATGTCCTAGGCAGGCTGCATGTGGGCCGCAGGCCATAGTTTGAGAACACCTGGTAAAGACTCACTCACTTAGAGAAAAGAACCTGCACCTAGTGCCAGAAACTTGGAGATTAATTTACATAGCACAAGATAACAATGCATACATAACACCTGGCACAGTAACCTGAGTTATTATGTTTTATTTTTATATATCATTTACCATATTGTATATACACAGCTATATTACTGCAAGATGTGTGCAAAAATATGTATACTTTTTAATCAAATTTTCCACAATAACTTTGTTAAGGGAACTATCAATTCATGTGGGACTTGAAAGAAGATAAGAGTTGGGAACAGTATTTTGAAACTATAGTAGGAGTAAAGGCAAAACATAAAAGATAGGACACAGACAATTTGCTAGACTTGTTGGAGATGAACACTAAATACCATAAATAAAGACATAAAGTTACTTCTATTTTAGTTTTTTCCCTGTTACCAACACATTAACCTCATGGTGTCCTCATATCTTATTTGTCAATAATTTTACCTGCATTTTCATTCACAACAGTTAGAGACCTGCCAGATATTTCTTGAGGATTCTGAAATATATTACAGCCTAAACATATGTCAAAATGGGTTTCCCTACTGGAGAAAAATATACTAGCTTCTTTGTCAGATCCTATTCATTTTTATTGTTATGTTGAGCTCCTGTGGCAAAAAACGGGTTAATGTGATTTTTTTTTTCTGCTGAACCAATTTTTCCTCATATATTTGGCAGTGCAGCAAAAGTTAATTCATTCTAAAGCACATGGCTTTCCAACAATATTGTCAATATTATAATGTTCCTTTGCAGCTCTGGCCTAGCCAGTTTATTAGATGAAGGGAAAATACAGATGGGCTGACAAGCAGGGCTGTACTTTGTTGTAGTGGAAAAAACTATCAAAGAGCTCTTCCAAATCATTTTCTTTATTCTGATATATAGGCTTCAGCTAAAGTTCAGAAGTTGCTTTTATTATTATTTGCCCACCCCTTCTCTGTTTATAGATCTTTAAAATAGGATAGAGCAATTTTTTTCCCTTCAAGATAGACAAAAAGAAAGCCTACCAATTATTTTTGTTTTGACTTCAGTGAAATCTCTTTAAAAGAACAAAAAAGAGTTCAATATAATTTCTTTAGAAAATGTCCTCCTGCCAATATAGTTACATTCAAGGCAGAGAAAATGTGTGCTGTTTCCTGTAATAGGAAATGAAATAGCCTAATAGTTCCTGAATAATTGATGGGGAAATACCAAAAGGGCATACATTGGTGTCTGCCTCAGATCAGCGAGCATCTCTGTAGGTGAAAGACAGCTTGCCACAACCTGGCTATTAGAAAACTCCTGGTGATGTGCCTGCCATCAGCAGAGGGAAGTTAAAATCCGTTCACTTGGATAAACTTCCAGAAACTTCCAGTTGATCAGGCTTTTTTGCAACACCTTTCAAAGTACAGGTCCCTGCCTTTTGTGCAACACAGAATTAAATAATGTAATGGTTGATTCCAACTTAAAATAAATCATCTACTCATTTCATTTTGTATTGCAGCTTATGCTCTGGCCAAGCTCTGGGTCTCTGTTGGGTAGAAAATTGATATTCTTTCTTTCTCAAAATTAAGTCAGACATCAAAGCCTTTCAAATGGGAAATTCTCCTTTTCTTTCATCTTCTTTAAGGGCCAAGCAGACTAGAAGTCTTCCACTGATAGATGCATTTGTGCTTCTATAAAAATGATTCAATGTTCTCCATGACTGCTCTAAAGAGTAAGACTATAGATACTTGGGTTGTATAACATGGTGCCTACACTGGATACAATTAAATCATTACATATTCCTCAATAAGTATCAGGCATGATGGGCTGTAAAGTGTGTAGGCTTTGTAGCAGCAAAGGCCCAGGTTGAAATCCCAGCTTTTATCATTTATTATTTTGGTAATATTGGACAAGATATTAGATCTCTTTGAGCTTTAATCTTAATGTGCAGTTGAATCTAAAAAATAATTTTAACACTTTAAAAACATTAAATGACATAAATATAAATTGCTTTCTTCATAGTGAAGAAGGCTTCTTTCTTCTTCATTCATGAAAGACTCAACACTGCCTCATTAACTTAAGACAGAAAATACTAAGTTTTTGTACAGTGGAAGACAGTTTTATGTACTTGATAAAGGATGAGAAAAAAGAAAATAGCAAGGAAATGTAAAAGAGAATTGAAAGAAAATATAAAAAGTAAAAATGAAAATAAGAAGAAGAAAAGGAAGTTACTTCTAAGCTGTAGTGAAGCCTGACTCAATTCTGGGGTATTTACAATAATGATGACTAAGCCTTTTAATATATGCCACTGTGAAGCCAAAATTCACATACAACAACATTTAATTAAGAAAGTAGGGAAATGCTACAATCTGGATAGGTATATATCAAGTTATCTCAAGAAAATTTACTTTCACATATAAAATTTGAATGAATCTATTTTAATGAAGGCTTCAATTGTCCTTTCCTAGATTAAACCATATGTAATTTAAAGATTTTCAATGCATTTCATTTTAAAAACATTTTTTAAATCTCTGTAAGGTAACTCCCTAAGGTATCACACACTTTCTGGGCACCCACAAGTGAAGTGTGATTCAAATTAATCTTCAAGTTGTTCAAATAAGGAAATACAGCTGAAAGTATCACAGTTTGAAGAGATATGAGTATTTTAAAAGTTACTTATATCTTTGAGATAAGCTTGACAAAATGAACTAAAAAATGAAATCTGAATGAACAGATTTAGATTAACCAGTGAACTCTTCTAATCCTGAGGACAAGTCAGGATTATTGAGAAGATAAATTTCGCTTGTTCAAATCTGGTGGTTACTATAAGCAACCTTCCTGAAAGTGGTGCTCAAGAAAATGATATTATTCTTGTTCATAATACCATTTGAGACTGCTTGATTTGAATTAACTTCTAACTGACCCTACAACCATTGCCACTTCTGTCCTCTCACCCCTCAACCCTCAGGTTTTATTCTAATTCCATAATCAGAATATTCAGTGACAGCTTCTTCAATTTGCAATTGCTTTTTCTAAAGTGCTAACATCCAGGAAATAATTACCTCTACCTCCATTTAGCCAATGGAGAAATTGTTGTGGTGGAGGAATCCTTTTGACTTGGGCATCAGAACACTTAGTTCTAGCCCTTCAGAGGCATGTCATTTAACCTCTCTAGCCCTCATCTCAGAGTTAAGGTGTTAACTAGTACAACTCCAAGGTCCCTTCCTGCTCAATAATCCTATGATTCTATAATGTACTTGCTAAGTGGTTTGCCTCATCACACAGTTATTCAGTGGTTCTCCTGAACTGGAAGTGGATGATGACTTGTCAAGGGCATTGTAGAGGGTGTTCCTGAATTAGCCAGAGGTCATACTAGAACCTCTGAAGTCCCTTCTAACTCTGATCTCTTGTGGCATCTCAGTCAGCTGACTCCTGGCCCAGTGCACTATGCACTAAAGGACATTCCCTCCTCTTGGAAGCAGCCAATTTCTAGGTCATTAATAGAGAAATTGTAAACATTAAAAGCAGGCTGTGTAAGTGAATGATAAATATTAACCATTACCAACTTGTTCTCATACTAAAATAATTGCATACAAGAATCCTTTTCATCTCATTGTAAAATAATTCTTGCCATGAGAAATAAGGAAAAGAAAACAGAGGCATCATTTTGGTGCCCCCAAGTGGGGAACTATGATGGATGCAGTCAAATTACACCTTTCTGAGACATTCCGGGGCATCCTGCAGTCACTTGAATGGGATAAGTTGACCTTCTTAAACTGTCCATATCTATTTTTGTTCCATAGGATTTTTAGTCTAAGCCTAAAGAGCCTGCAGTTATCCAAAAAGAGAGAAACCATTGTGAACATCTCCAGGGGGCTTGTTTCTTTTCAAGGATTCCATTTGTCTTGGATATGTTCCAGAGTCCTAGTTGATTTGAAAGGGCAAATCTTCAGATATCTATCTGCATCTATCTGTATTAAGGGTCTTAGAATGATTTAGTTCTCGTCACACTCAGAATAATGGGAAAATGGAATAATTCTCTCTTGGAAGATTTAAATCTCCATCCACACCTTGGTTTCCACAACTTGCATTCCAGAGATGAAGATTCTAAACTAGAGCTTTCTGAAAAAATCTGGGGCTTTGTTTTGGTAGCAAATTTGTTAGCATTGGAGAATGTTGGTTATATACACAGATGCTCTGGTGTCATTTATCATAACAGGTAATGACCAGAAATAGTTATCACTCTATGGTTAACTATAGCCCCTTTGACTAAGAGGGTTTTATTTAGGAATGAGGACTGCCTTTCTACGCCTTTTTCCAATGGCACTTTTAGTATTTTTGACCTTCCTCTGAAAAAGTGTCCAGCAATTAATGTCTGTGTACCTTACTTCACACACATTTCTTTTTTAATTTCATAAGGCACCATTCTGAACTAAAATGTTCTGGGAAGGCTTTATGGAAATGGATAGATTAAAGTAAGAAAAGAGAATGGAAGTGAAATATAGAAGAAATTTCTAAATTTGGGTAATATACAAGCAATGATTGCATGACAAGGTGGAAGATTTGTTTTTCCCTGGGGAAAAGCAGTGACATTTGCTAAAGCAAAATATTAGAAACTATAAATAATTGAACATAATAGCTGAAATGAAAGTATGAGCCATGAGCAACAAACCAAACACTCAGGTTTTGATTTCTTAGGCTATTCACACTAGCAATTTCCTCAGGCCTGGGATGAACATAGTCGGCACGTATTCCTCTCTATCTGCATTTCTTCCTCTTGGACCCATGACAGCTATCACTAAACAATTATTATTCTCTCTCCTACCAAGCCTTAGTGGGACTTCAGAATTTTTCCTAATACTTGGCTCAAGACATAAATTACTATTATTTAGTGTTGATTCAAAACATAAAACCAGCTTGTGCTGCTACTACTCCAGACAATGGCCAACATATTTCCATGCATAGTGGAAAATCAGTTAGGAAGACAGTGATTGGGAAGATGGTCACTATTTAGAGGCGCACTGTTCTAATCTAGAGGTGAGATGTTGAGCTTTTCTTATTTCAACCAACAGACATTCCCTAAGTGCCTATCATGGGCTAACTAATATAGTCAGGACTATAACCTAGCAGGAAGTAGGATAATGTCAGTGAATAGACTAATCCAGGGCTTGTGTTTTGAGGGCTTGGGAAGATCATAATGACAAAAGCAGAAACTCAGGGGAAAAATTGATCTGGAAGGAAAAGAAGTTTAGTCTATGTTGAAAATAACTGGCTCGGCGTCTGTGGCTCAAGCAGCTAAGGCACCAGCCACATACACCCAAGGTGGCAGGTTTGAATCCCCAGCCCGGGCCTGCCAAACAACAATGATGGCTGCAACCAAAAAACGGCTGGGCGTTGTGGCGGGCGCCTGTGGTCCCAGCTACTTGGGAGGCTGAGGCAGGAGACTCGCTTGAGCCCAGGAGTTAGAGGTTGCTATAAGCTGTGATGCCATGGCACTCTACCCAGGGGGATAGCTTGAGGCTCCATCTCAAAAAAAAAATAAAAGAAAATAACTGAGGTTTTCTTGGCAGATTCTGTACACATAGAAAGTCTAATGGATCCAATTTAATTATAAAAACACACACTTGATGAGGCAGTAAATAATAGTGATCCCATGAAGATGACAGAAAATTGCTGTTTAGAGAGCTGGAAAAAGGCTAACAATGGTCTAGTACTCTGGGAAGCAAAATAGGAATATTCCAAAAAGAAAATTGCTTTCCACAGAGGGCATAGGCTTATAGGCATGGGATTAATTGTGTTTTGACAATTAGAAAATCATTGGTGACATGAAAAAAATTAACAGAAGAAAAGATATACTTAGCTGGCAAAGGCGTAAAGAAAACACAAGCACTAGAGCAATTAGAGGAAATGGGTAGTGCAGCATGTCAAAAGATCTGGCAATAAAAGAAAACAAGGACTGAGATGGTAGCCAAAGGGAACGTCAAAGGATAAGGATGCCTGATAAGTTGAAGGACAGGGAAAGCCAGTGTAGGAGAGAGATTTAAAATGTTGGCAAGAGGATGATGGAGGGAAGGCCTGAGATGGTAGAAGGTGAGATCAGGAAACTAAGTGGAGTGTTGGCAAAAGAGAAAGGGTGTAGAGATAGAAATGCCCCGCCCCCCCCCCAAGCAAGCAGAAATACTGAAAGAGAAGTAAATATTGAAATATTTCTATTCCATATGCTTAGAAAAATAAGGAATGTAATAATTTGCAGAGAGGAAAGAATGGCACAGAACGCAAACAAGCATTAGAGTCAAGTTGGGAAAACTTGGGTGAAATATGACTGAAAGTTGCTCTCATATATTTACCGAATACTTCTTGTGTGCTTATTATGGGTCAGACAAAATGTTAGGAGCTGGGATACAATAATAAATGGAACTAATATTGTCTCTGTCTGCCTTCAAAAATATTATGTTTTAGAAAGGTAGATGTTGGCTCGGCACCTGTAGCACAGTGGTTATGTCGCCAGCCACATATACCGAGGGTGGCAGGTTTGAACCCGGCCTGGCCCAGCTAAACAATAATGACAACTGCAACAAAAAATAGCTGGGTGTTGTGGCAGGCACCTGTAGTCCCAGCTACTTGGGAAGCTGAGGCAAGAGAATTGCTTAAGCCTAAAAGTTTGAGGTATGAGCTGTGACGCCACAGCACTCTACCAAGGACGAGGTAGTGAGACTGTGTCTCAAAAGAAGAAAGAAAGAAAGAAAATAAAAAAGAAAGGTAAATGTTTTTAAGAATAAATAAAATTACAAATAAAATAATTGAAAGTTATAACTGGTACTACAGAGATGAGTAGGGACTAGATTACATACTAATTGGTACTACATAGATCAGCAGGGGCCAGCTCATGTAATAACAGGTACTGAAGAGATCATCAGGCTCTAGAGCACAGAATAATAGGTACAATACCCGAGCAAGATTCAGACCCCTGTCTCTACTAGAGAAATAAAAATATTTGCCAGGCGTTGTGGTGGGTGCCTATAAGTCCCAACTACTTGAGAGACTGAAGCAAGAGAATCTTTGGAACACAGGAGATTGAGGTTACGGTGAACTATGATGATGCCACAGCACTCTACCAAGGGCAACAGAGGGAGACTCTGTCTCAAAACAACAAACAAATAATATGTATTATGGAGAATAGCAGGGACTAGATCACATGGGTCTCTGCATGCAGTGACAAAAGTTTGGCTGTTATGCTCAGTTTGGTAGAAAGTCACTTAGGAGTTTCAGTGTAAAAATGATATGATGAACTGCTAAAGAGCTGCCTCTATTTTTACTTAGTTTTTTGGTCATCTTTACTTTTATTATTCTTGTATTCTTCATTTTATTCAAATCCAAAGAGTGAGGTGAATGGAGGACAGATTTCTGGTTTATCCCCATTTCAGTGCTGTTCCCTGGGGGAGGCAAGGTTAACGAGCTAGCAGAAAGATCTGGCAGAAACTGAGAGGCGTGAAGTTTGAGATGTGTGTGAGGGCAACATGTAGAGATATCAAGCATGCAGTTTCCCTTTGAAAGGAGGAGTTCAGAGGCCAGGTCTGAACAGAAGACATAAATAAGGGATGGGTATCCATGAGCCAAAGGAAAGAGCTGAGATTGCCACAAAAGCAATCTTTCTCTCTGAGTCTAGAGAAAGAAGAGGAAGGGAAAGGCCCAAGGCCTGTGCCTGGGACATTGATTGTAGTGACTGATGACTAAGCAGCTTGGGTCTACATCCAGGCTACCCGAGATAGTCTGGTCTCTCCACTGAGCATCCTCCTCAGAAAATGGAAATAATCCCAGTTGCCACCTTTTGGATTTGTGGTGAGGACCAGCCCTGCTGTGTGTGAAATGCTCAGAACAGTGCCTGGTTTATATGAAAAGTTCAATCAACAAACTGTCCTTTGTGTTGTTATCTGGAGATGAAGGAGTGGAGGAAGAGATCATAAAGGAGACTGTATACCTCTGAAACTACTTACAGGACAAATGAAGTCAGAATTAGCAGTAATTCTCGGCCTGGATAACTAGACATTGTGAGGCTATGACTAGTGATTGCAGAGTGGACAATTTTATCCTACTTGGATCTTATGAAATGTAAACACTAAATTTTTCAGGGGCAGAGAAAAAAAAATCATTATTTATATATTACACAATGATTGATCATCTGCTGTGTGCCAGCTACTTGATTACATCCTGGGAACAGGGAGATTCAAAAGAAAGGTCCCTACTTTGGGTGCTGACAATCTCATAAGGCAGGCAGGGCAGAAATGTGTCCTTGGGGTCTTTTCTAGGTCTTTTCTTATGGCTAGATTTAATTAATATCAAGGCCGTGATAAGACTACCTAATTTGCCTTTGTATAAAATGAAGAATTATAAGACTAATAAAAGTGAAGATGACAAAAACTAGGGAAAGGTAGGGACCCTTGAAAATTTGCTGCAAAAATAGAGCAGTACTTTTAATAGAGAACTAATACAAGCAAAACTCCAACATTGACAAAAGAAATTTTTCACATTCTATGGTTACCAATTTTTATTTAAGATTTTACTCCTACTCTATATCCAACCATAATGGCTTGTGTCTAGCCAATCCCAATACCAATCTCAATACCCCAAGGTGTTTTTTATGCTATAAAGGATCTTCCTGCATTATTAGAATAAATTAGTTAGCAAAAGAATGAGATATTAGTCCTATAAAGGCCACATCATTTTGATTACAAGAAACCAGTAAACTGGAATTCTTGTCTTTCATAGCTGAATGTCAGAAGAGGAAAAGTGGACAGCTTTACATTTCTCTCTGTAGTGGAGAAATATTTTGTTCTTAAAATTATGTTCCTCAAAGTACTACTGGTGTATTGTTCCTGAAAACAACTGGAAATGGCATGGTTTTGTGAGGTTGCATTTTCTGGGGCTGAAAATCATATGGTCACCTCTGAGGAAAACACTACCTCATCATTAAATGCTCAATATTGATAGGAACTTTCTTTAGGAATTTGATAAATATGAACTTCCTTTTTTCTTTCAGTTGGCAGACAAGGCGGACAGAGAGGGAAAGGGTTCACACCTTTCACTTGTCCAACACCACTACTGATGGGGGTTTACGATCAGAGTGCAGTCATCCAACTCGCCAGTGCATTGCTCAGTGTGGGCATTGGTGCTCCAGTTCACCTAATTAAAGTTAATTTTGCTGTGCTTTTAGATTTCTTGACTTACGAAAACTGAAGATGATTGCATTTTCTGCTTTATGTTGGAGCAGTTCATGACCATTAACATTAAAATGCTACTTTTTTTTTAATGAGACAGTCTCACTCTGCCACCCTGGGTAGAGTGCTGTGGCATCACCACAGCTCACAGCAACCTCAAACTCTAGGGTTCAAGCATTACTCTTGCCTCAGCTTCCCAATCATCCAGACTACATGTGCCTGGCATAATGCCCAGCTAGTTTGTTTTTCTATCTTTAGTAGAGATGGGGTCTTGCTCTTGCTTAGGCTGGTCTTGAACTCCTGAGATCAAACAATCCACCTGCTTTGGCCTCCCTAAGTGCATGAGCCACCACACGTGGCCTAAAATGCTACATTTAACTGAGGCCTCTACACAGTAGGCTCAGGTCTAAGTGTTCAGGTACATTATTTTATTAAGCTCTCATAATAAGCCTTTGGAGTTCACACTCGTATTAACCTCACTTTTGAAATTTGGCACTTGGGGTAATACTTCACTTAAGGTCCCACAGCTAGTAAATGTAGAGTTAAGATTTGAATCCAAGAAGTCTGGCACTAGAAGGCCACTGCGGACTATGTACATTATCTCACTGGGCAGGTATGTGTGCTGATATGCCACACTCACCTCTCTTAGTTCAAACTAAAATAAACAAATGTCATCAAAAATATTTGAAAAATAATTGGCAACAAATATTTACAATTATGATACACAATAATGCTATAGACAGAAATGCAAGAAGATCATGGGAGGCTTTTCAGAGTCAGCAAACATGACTGGATTATGAGTGTGAGGCTGAAAGAGGCATAGTGACGTAAAGTTAGCATTTCTCAGGGTGATTCAGGATGACTGAATCAAACTCCCTGAGTTCAGATGCTGGCTTCATCACTCACTGTCAAGATCAGAGCCGGTGATTTACCTGTTCTGTGCCTTAATTTCCCCAACTGTAAAAGGGTTAATTAGTAACACTTATTATTTACTTTACTGTTGTCTTGCAATGATTCAATTACCAAATTCATGTACAAAAATTTAGAAAAGTGCCTGACATATAAAAAGCATGAAGAGTGCATGAGATGTAATTACTATTAATAGGATCAGGAGTGGTCGATGGAGAAGGACTAGGAAGAATAGCAAGTGGTGATGACAATACTGCTGGCTGTTCCATTCATTGTGAGAGTCTGTCCCTAACCCATCACCTCCAGTGCACGGGGTGGAATTGGTGGATACTGTCCAGTCATCTTTCAGGGCCTGCACCTGCGCTTAGCAATTTGCATCTGCTTTACTAAAGATGTGAGAGTGCAGAGCAAAGTAGATTCCACTAGCACCGGTTCTCAACCTGTGGGTTTCAACCCCTTCATAACAATGAAAATACATCCTGTATATCAGATATTTACATTACAATTCATAGTAGTAGCAAAATTACAGTTATGAAGTAGCAACAAAAATAATTTTATGGGGGGTCACCATAACATGAGGAACTGTATTGAAGGGTCACAGCATTAGAAGGTTGAGAAGCACTGGGCTAGAGCATCTCTGTTGTTCCTTATTTTCTCTTAGCTTAGAACAGTAATACTAAATTCTATCAGCAGTCTACAGGATCCTTTTAGGTTATTCCTTCTATTAACTTAATTAAATTCCCATCATTTGTGTGGGGAGTTGATAAGTGGTAAGAGGTGGAGAAAGGATGCAAAAATAAATAAAACATGGATCTTGAGCCCTCAACCTTATCTACAGTTTACAACTGGGGTAGGGGGGATGGAAATGGGTAGAGACATACTGAGCTGTCACAATACTGGGGGACCCCATTGGCATTCAAGACAGCAAAGCAATCTCCAACATTAGAGAGAATTCTGCACAGCAAACGGTAGTCCTAACCAAAATACCAGCAGTTGCTTGAGTTCTGGAGTTCAAGACCAGTCTGAGTCACAGCAAGACCCCATCTCTAAAAAAATAGCTGAGCATTGTGATGGGTGCCTATAGTCCCAGCTACTTGGGAGGCTGAGGCAAGAGGATTGCTTGAGCCCAAGAGTTTGAGGTTGCTGTGAGCTATGATGCCACAGCACTCTACCAAGGGTGACAAAATGACACTCTGTCTCAAAAAAAAAAAAATGGCAGCAGTACCCACTTTGAGAAACACCAAAATAAACTATAGGACACAAGGTTCAATATGACACAGCATTGGAGATTTACAAATAAAATACCAGGAAATTCAGAGAACAGTGGTAACTACTCACTATGCAACCTTGGAAAGACTTTGTGTAGCAACCTGATTAAGCAGAGTCTAGAAGAGTGGACAGGATTTGAATATGCAAGAAGGGGAGTGGGAAAGACATGTATAATTTTTGGATTCCTGACAGTGCCTCATGACTGAGTCAGTCATCTAATTTATCTTTCAAAGTAGGTCACTTTTTAGAACAGAGACTATTAATAATTAGCAATCAGGGCAACAAGTACAAATTGAAATTGCCTAAGCAAACTGAGAGGCATAGTCATCTACTTACAACACAAGCAAATGACAAGGAAATAAATCCTTCTTTTACCAGATGAAAATTAAGGCATTAGCATGATGTAAGGCTCATTCAGGGAGATGTGGACCAGGCATGATGGCTCACACCTGTAATCCCAACACTTGGGGAGGCTGAGGTGCTCCTTTAGTCCAGGAGTTCAAGACCAGTCTGAGACATATAGCGAACCCCATATCTATATAAAAGAGAAAACTTAGCCAGATGTGGTGGTGTGTACCTATAGTTGCAGGCACTTGGGAGGCTGAGGCAGGAGAGTCATTTGATCCCAGAAGTTTGAAGTTACAGTGAGCTATGATAATGCCTTGCACTCTAGCCCAGAAAACAGAGCAAGACCCTGTCACCCAAAAATGGGGGGAAGGAGATAGCACCAAGATGAGAATTTGATAGTTTCCACAAGTGTGAGAATTACTGAGACAGGTGATCTAAGACATTGGTGTTGATTTCAGTTTGCCAATACCAAGAGAAGGTCTTTGACAACTCCTGTATCCTTCTAGGCAATGTTCTTTCATCTGTAAAAGAGATGGATAGGAGTATGCAATCTATGAAATCTCTACAGCTTAGTCAGACACTGTTAAGATTTTTCTTGCCAAGATAGTCAAAGGCTTATCAAGCCATTTTTCTCTGCCCTGCATCAACTAACTCTTTTCCTTGACTCTTTATGGTCTTTTCTGGTAACCAATATAGACTTTTTTACTATAATGTAATAAGAGCATCCCTAGAAAATAAAAAGTATGTCTGCAAAATTATGCACTAAAAGTATTTGGAGAATAGAGAAGACAGTCAAATCTATGCAATTTTATAACCAAAGCACTAACAAAAGCAAATTAAATTCTAACTCATAAAAAGAAACATGTTGAATTTCTAATTTAAAATAATACTACACCAGACATAAGACTTTATCTTTAAATAAAGATAACAATAGCTTGACTGGAGGGGTTGTGCAGAATAGTTGAGATAAAATGCCCCTGCATCTCAGGATGCTCTTGATCAAACAGAGCCCATGGTCGAAATGAGCAAAGCAGACATGCTGGGAGGCCCCAGATGCACCTGCTGCTGCCACCCAGCCTGCTGAGCTCCACATGCTGGTGTATTTGAAGATTGACAGGTATCATTTTGGTGGCAGAAACCACTAATATGCTGGATAAAAAAATTGCTTATGACCTAACACAATTTCCACATTGTAACAACATTTCTTCTATTTACTCACCATGAGCTAATGTGCCTTAGAGAAGCATGTAGGCAAAAAAATTTCATATATGCAATTCCATTTATCTTAGGGTAGGAGCATGAAATTCATTAATTCATTCATTTGTTCATTCCACATATACTACATACCTGCTGTGTGCATGCTGAGACTCATGGAAAATAAACACAGAAATCTAAGTGATAACAAATGGTTATTTGTTCCAAAGCTTAATTGCCATTTTTGGTAATGAATTCTCAGGACAGGAGGTGTAACAACCAGAAAGACTGAGATCATTTTGAGTTGGACATAGGAGCGGGAGGAGTTATCCAGACTCTCACTGCCACATATGTGATATTCTGAAGTGGGCGGAGGTACCTTTTTCCCTTTTTCTTGTTAAAGTCGTTCTCTCAGAAACTGATTTGTTTTGTGCTGCTTTCCATTCACATCACGATCCAATCAAACCACAGAATATAGGAAAGATCAAAGTAGTGCAGTCTAGCCATCTACAGTAATTCATAGAATATATGAGGCATCAAAATTGTCATTCTCCATTCTTGTAAGAAAGACTGTAAAGGCAACCAAAAATGATGCAGAATATGAATTCATTCCTGAGACAATGATTGTAGTGTGAATAGGGAAAGGCATAAACCAATAGACCCTTTTTTACTTTAGTCTTAAGCCCTTTTGAAAAAACAGTTCTTCCCGTGTCATTTATACTTTTGCTTTTATCCTAGGTCTCTTCAGTGCTTCTCTTATCTAAATGGTACATTTTTTTTCTTATTCAAAAATTTTTATTTCTCTTAGAGCATGGTAATTAAAAATTAAACTTAAGTTTTATAATTTTATTGAAGTATAATTTTTGTATCATAAAATCTATCTCTTGTTATAGTATAATTTAATAATTTTTAGTTAACTTGTGGAATTGTGTGCATCACTACAACCCAATTTTAGGACATTTTTATCACTCCCTGAAATTCCCTTCCGTCAATTATCACAACCTCTGATTCATTTTTACCCCTATAAATTTGCCATTTGTGTTCATTTCATAAAATTCAGTCATACATTACATAATTGTTTGCTTTTGGTTTCTTTCATTGAGCATAATGTTTTTGAGATTTGTCCGTGGTGCCGTATTGTACAGACACACCATTTTTTGCTTTTTTACTCTCCAGGTGATGAACATTCAGATTATTTCCATTGTTGATGATTATGACTAATATTGCCATGAACATTCACTTATTGGTACATTAAAAAAAAAAGGAAACTTTTCAAGTATTGGCTCTCTGCATTTTTATCCAAAGCAATTTTACAAGCATCCTCATAAACACAAGAAAAAAATTCCAATTCCAAGGTTGTACCTAGAAGATGCAGAAACAATTGATTGAAAAATGTTAACTTTTCCCAAACAGCAAGCCAGGGAGACAGCATGTGAGTTGCAGCAACCCACGTCCTGCCCTATTTCTTTCCTTTCATTAGCCATTATTACTCCAAAATATGCTTTTTAAATTCCATACACTTTTGGTTAATAAAGTAAATCTTAAACTAATGATTCATAATAAATATAATGGAAGTTTCACCAATGTTTAGAATTTTTGTCAGGAGACTATGGGACCATGAATTTTATAGTAAGAGGCAAGGGTAAAAAATTGCATATTTGAACTAATGATCAAAGTAATATGATCAAGAAATTTATGTATAGAAATTTTTCTTAAAAAATTCTTTTCTTTCTATTAATCTACTCTTTCCAGTGAACAGGGAACTCAGGGAGAAAATACTTATGGTCAAATTATAACATTAATTTGGTGTATAACAAAGGAAAATGAGCTTCTAAGAAAAAAGAACTTAGTTTGTGAGCTTTTAATTAAAATCAAAAGCTTCAAAATGAAGGGAGGGATGATCTGTTCTTCATCTCTAAGCCACCCCTGGGACATGACCTCCCTGAATGGCAGGTGAGCTGTGCCCACATGGTGAGTGCTGATGGTCTAAGGAGCACATACACAGGGGCTTTAGTCAATAACATAGCCACAGCACCCTGAGACCCTGGTGAGCCCCAAGTCACAAGAAGAACATTGGGGAACTTAGACTTTAGGCCTCCTACACATTTTCCAGTGGCTTCTCACCTGTAATGGCTACTTCTTGTGTGCTTTGTGAGCCTCCCAGGGCCCATTCTAGATGCAATCCGGCATGCTGTAGAACCCGAAAACAAGTACAGAAGAAGGCAGGGATCCACATCAGAGGGATCCGGCTCATTCTCCAACTCCACCACTGTCTCTCCAAGCTACTTTCTATTAATGAGAATTATAAAATCTACTACTGCATGGAGTCTTTTAAGAATGAGGTCAGATAACCCACATAAAACGTCATGCACAAACTGGTTCTGGACACAGACTCCGAAATACTTGTGATTCAGCCTCTGACTCTACCATTTAACTACTGTGAAACCTGGCCAGTGCTCACCTCACTTCTTGGTGCCTTCTCCCAAAAGAAAGAATAATAAAACAGTTACCTCCTAACATGGTCACTGCAAGCCTCCATGAAGAATGCCTAGGACTAGCACATCATGACCTTTGGTCTTATTTTATCCAATACTTTGAAGATTTGATAATTGCTAGACATAACAGGTGGCATTAAGATAAAATAGGCCGTGCCAATAAACAAAGCACATCTTTGTAAAAAAAGAAAACATTTTCCCCCAAAACAGATGTCTGTTATAAATATGGGATCTTGGGTGGCATGAACTTAAAGTATGAAGTGGTATTGCTGTTGGAGAAGATAGCAATGCTAAAGTAGGAAGATGGGGTACACAGTACCACTCTGGAAAGATGCAAGGTGGTGGCCAAGCCAGGGTGGTCTAGGCTGGAATCCATTTTGAAGGTAATGACAACAAATTTGATAAATGAGGTAATACAGGGTGGCCATAAAGTTCATGTTAAATTGAGCACAAACTTTATGGCCTGTATACAATGTAAAAACAGAGACTAGGGTGGTGCCTGTGGCACAAAGGAGTAGGGCGCCAGCCCCATATGCCAGAGGTGACAGGTTCAAACCCAGCCCTGGCCAAAAACTGCAAAAAAAAAAAAAGAGAGAGACTCGAGAATGATGGTATGGTCACTGGTATAAACAACAGGAGGGACAGAATGTTCATTCACTATGATAAGAAAGACTGTGGGAAATGCAAGATTTGAAGAAAAACCAAAACAATTTATTTCAAGATGTCAGTTGATGTCTGGTGAAAAATATTAAATAAGCATTTGACCATGCGAGCTTGGAATTCAGAAGCGAGCCGTAGGTTGGAGATATAAATTTGCAATTCATTGGCATATAAAGCTATGAAACTAGAAGACATCAGGGAGGGAGAAAATGCAGAGAGAGGAAAACAATGTAAGAGCTGGACGTGAGACACTCAAAGTCTCAGAGGTTGGGAGACAGTCAGGAGACCGCAAAGACTGAGAAGGAGCTCCTTGTGAGGGAGGAGAAAACCTTGTGCTAGAAACTTCATAAAGAAAATGTTTTGAAGAGGAAGGAGACATTAACTTGGTCAGGTGACGCTGAAAATCAGTTAAGAGAAGGGCTACTGACTTCTGACCTTTAGATTTGACAAAACAGAAGCCATGAGTGGCCTTCATGAAAGTGGTTTTTGTGGAGTAAAAAGGTAGAAGGTCTGGTCTGATTGATTTAATGGTAAAATGGGATGAATAAAGAGAAGTACAAGACTCGTTACAGCAAGAGGAACAGAGAAATAGGGCTTTCAGTGGCTAGAAAAGTGGGTTAAAAGTGGGTTTTATATATTATAAGTAATATATCAAAATGTTTGCATATCAATAAGAATGGCCCAGTGACAGAAAACCTTACAATGACAGTGAAAGAAGAAATTCTTTTTTACTAGATAAAAATGTAGCTATTATTAAGTAGCTGGTATTTATTTATTGAGTGCTTAGTGTAAGGCTGAGCACTCCGTGTTTTGATCGCAAAGCAGTGATTTATTTCACACAAGTTTAGGAGCTAGATATTATTACCCTCATTTACAAAGAAAAGTTTAGTCCATATTTCTGAGGTCACACAGATAATAAGCCACAGAGTAAAAAATTTCATTCATATTTATCTGATTCAAACATGGGATGACCTAGGGTATTCCCTCATTTCTTTACTTCCTGTGATGGTACAGCTGGGACGCAGGAATCATTTTGTAGATATTCTTTCTGTAAACATATGAATGAAATGCTCAATACACATACATACATGCACACACACATGTGCATTCGTACACACATGCAGGATCACAGGGAAAGGAACTTTGCAGGACAAGTGAGAGGCAGGTAAGATTAGTTCTTTTATCAGACTGGAAATTCCCCCCTGAGTCCTACAGAGGTGCTAACAGAAACCAAAGGAACCATGGAGGCCAGTATCCGTTCCTCCACTCCTTCACAACTTCCCAAGTGAGCCCTACTTCAACCAATTAAGACATGAGCTATGAAGAGCACACACGTGTTAGAAGGGAATAAAACTTAACAGAAGTCAAGTGAGGGAGGGAATGGAGTGGAAAAGAGGGGCAGAAACCTACCTAACAGGTAGAATGAACACTATCTGGATGACAGGCACACTTACAACCCAAGTCGAGCATGACTAAAGCGATCCCTATAACAAAAACTATTTGCTCCCCCCTCCAAAAAAGATTGAAATTAAAAAAAAAATAAAGACATAGCTTTGTGACAAAGGTCTTCAACTGCTGATAATATTTCTGAACACTGCAGGCAAGAAGGAAGGATTCCTGGTTCAAGATATAATATCACCCCCTCTGGATACACAAGATTGAGGGTGAACTGCTGACACATACTTTCTGCCCAAGCAGAAAACAGTGTTAGCAACAAAAACTTAGTAAAAAGATCAAACATCTTCTCCATTAATGGGAATCTTATGCCCTTCTTCTCCACCCTACCTTATATCTTATCTTACAATTAGTTTATATCAAATAATATGACTTCTAAATTCACAGGCATTGCATTTAAACAAATAAACAGGAATATATTTTAATTACTAAGACATTTCCCTGCAGAATATAAAATGGATTGAAATCTTGGTGAAATCTTGACCTTCCATTAGCTGTTCATTACATTCTGCAAACACAGAGAATCCTTGTAAACCACTTGTAACATTCCAACATGAAATTCACCCTCACAATGAACACTAACCCTTTGTGAAGAAACCCCCATGCACTTTCTTGCTTTTTGCTACAAAAGATTGATCATTCCTCAGGGTAATAATGAATCTTTTCTGGTAATCCACTAATATGTTGGTGCTGTGGAATGATGAGCATATCAATTTCTATACGTTTTTAGATAATATATTTAGCTCTGAGTTGAGAAAATTACGCAGGCTTTGAGAGTCATTCTATTTTCTTTCCTCATTAAATTCTAGCTTCACTTATGCCATCTCTGATATTAGCAATCATATTTTCAATAGAATTTTAAATAGCATTACTTCAATTTCAGTGCACAAACAAGTGATATAGCCATTCGTGAGTTCATTATAATCTCCTTAGCTTTAATTATTATTCCTGAGGATACTGTGTCTTCCTAGTTGATGAGCTTTAAAATATATTCCCATTTTCTATTCTAAAGCAGTTCCTTCTAGTTGAGGCAAAAATGGACCTGTGCAAACAATTTATTCTTTTGAAACTGTATTTTATTGTATTTAACCCATTAGATACTAGAATCTGATTTCATACAACTATTTAAAAACCCAGAAATTTAAAACCAGAATTTTAGAAAGCCATAGAACTTAACATAAGTCACCAAAAAGGATGAATTTTGAGATCAAACCTTGAAGTGTCGAGACTTTGAAATTAGAATCTCATTTTGATACATTTTGAATAGTGTAGGAATATTCAGTTCCATTTGGGACTTCTTCATGTATGAGAAATACCAGTTACCTCAGGGATTATTAATGACCTATGAAGAAAACATTTTAAGTTAATAAATAATGATTGTGCTTTGTTTTTATTTTTGCAGTTTTTGGCCAGGCCTGGGTTTGAACCCACCACCTCCAACATATAGGGCCAGCGCCCTCCTCTTTTGAGCTATAGGTGCTGCCCCTGACTGTGCTTTTATAATAATATTCTGCCAAGTCATAGAAGGCAAACAGGTTTAAAGTTTCATGCCAGCTCTCATCACTTGGTAGGGCCTGGCTGAGAGTCAGTGTGGAGGAGGCTGCACCTGGGCTCCATGTGCAATAGTCACATCTGCCATGGATGAAAGAAAGGAGAGAGGCTGCCTGGTGGCCGTGTCTCCCTGGATGAGTGCACCTTAGGAGTTAGCTCAAATCCCCACTCTTTCCCTAAATACCTCCTAATCACTTGCTTGCTCTGAATTTCATTTTCCTTGTTTAACAAGATCTATTTCTAACTAGTGTAAAAGCCAAACAAATTTTTTTTTGTGCTGTTTTTATGACAAACACCTAATAAATGTTAGTTGAATAAGTATTTACCACTACAGGTAAAAAGAAACAGAGTGATTAGATTGAAATATGTGAGCAGAACTTCATAGCAATTATGAAATTAACTAAGAGCGTTATCTCAAAAAATTGAATGCTTATAAAAAGAGAAGTTGAATCTCCTCTGGAAATTTTTTAAACATCTAAAGACTAAGCGGAAGAGTAGGGTCTCAATACAGTACAGGAAGTGTAAAACTACAAAAAGCAGGAAAGGGAGGTTGGTGCTTGTGAAATCCATTTGGATTTGCTAACGAGCCCTTATCAATATTAGACTCCTGCCTTCCCATGGAGATTGGGGGCTGGGAGCACTATATCCAGTTACTATTGTATTTGATACAAACAAACAGTAAATTCTTGCAGCAGCCTTGAAGTTTCTTAGGTAAGCACTTTAAGTGGACTGGAGTCATCCTAGGGATGCAGGCTTGAGTTATCAGAGCCTATGTCAGTGTTTGTTCAGGTTTTAAAGCAGGCATCCTCAAACTACAGCCGGTGGGCCACATGCAGCCCACCTAGGACATTTATCCAGCCCACTGGGTGTTTTTGCCACCGCTGCCTGTCCTACTTAGCAGCCGACTCGTCACAGGCCTGCAGTCCGGCCCTCCAACCGTCTGAGGGACAGTGAACTGGCCTTGTGTTTAAAAAGTTTGAGGACCCCTGCTTTAGAGGCATGGTTGAGACCTAGTCAAGAAGAGGAGCCTGGCTAGAGGTAATTGGAGGAGAGACTGTCAGTGTTCACGTATATGCATACCTGTGTACTATAGTCAGAAATCACCAACAAGCGCTGCTTTGGGTGGTAGACACCAGATGTGTTACACAGTTTACATCTGGTGCAATCACAACAATTATCTGCATTATACAGATGAAGAAACTGCGAGTTAGTGTTCAAATAACTTATTTAAGATATTAAGTCACAACACCAGCATTTGACAAACCCAAGTCTGTCTGTCTGTCTCCAAAGCCCAAAGTCTATGTAAATTGTCTCCTGTTGCAGTTCAATACGCAAGATATGAATTTCCAGGCACAAGAGCATAGGTGAGGTGTTGAAGAATGTTCACAAAGAACTGTATATCCAAGAGACATAAACTTGGCTCACCAGGTGTTCCTGCTACATTTATCTACAGTTGTTAGAAGACCTTGAGCAAGTGCCATGCCTCGTGTTTATAATCCCAACTCTCTGGGAGGCCACAAGGCAAGTGGATGGCCTGAGCTCAGGGCAAGACCCTCTCTGTACCAAAAATAGAAAAAAAAAATGGCACGGTATCATGGCAGGTGCCTGTAGTCCCAGCTACTGAGGCAGAAGGATAGACTGAATCCAAGAGATTGATTGAGGGTGCTATGAGCTGTGATGATTCCATGGCACTCTACCCAGGATGACAGACTTTGTCTCAAAACAAACAAACAAACAAACAAACAAACAAACAAAAATAGAAGACCTGGGCCATGCTCCTGATGATTAGTCAATACCACTTCCAGTTCCAGGCTTCTTAACATTTCAGCCTTACAATGGGTCTGTAATAGGCTGCTTCTTTTCTGGGACTCAGAAGTGTTATGGAGTCAGGTATGTGTATGTTCAAATACATTTTGATTGTCATGTCTCTTCTATGAAACTGACCCCAGAGCCAATCAACTCATTTCTAACCCTAGGAAAATACAAATTTCTCCTCCAACACAAAATACTACTCTGTATTAGTACAACCCTCCATTTCTTTAATTTCTATTATTTACTTTTCTCTTTCTTTCTTTTTTAGAGAAATGTCTTTTTTTTGAATATATAAATTATGCATATTACTTAAAAACTATATAGTGAACACTTTTCATGAATATTTGTCTGCAGCTTTAATTAAGGTAGAGTTACTGAGTGAAACAATATGAAATTCTTATAGGCTTTTAAATCTGACGCCAAATTACTTTCCAGAAATGTTGCATTTATTTACTTTGCTATGAGCAATGCTTAAGACTAGCAGTTTCAACATACATACAATGTCATCAATTATTCAATTTTAAAAGGTAGACTTTCTGATTTGATGAATTAAAAAATGTATCTTTTCTATTTGCATTAATTTGAATAATCATGAAGCTGAACAATTTTGCATATTTATTTTCATATTTATATTTATTATTTTATAAATTGTTCATAACTCATTGACTTTTAAAAATCTTATTCATAAGAGACCTTTTATTTAAGGTAATTACAAGTAAATAAAATTTATAAATTATGTTATAGTAAAATATAATTATGTATTTATATATAAGATATAAATATATATTTTATATATTATATAAAATATATTATACAAAATTGTATATGTAGCAAATACATTTAATTTGTCATTTATTAGATTTTCATATTTCCTTGCAATACTCAAGTAGCCTTGAGTTTTTAAAGGACAATTATATCAGTATTTTTAGACATAATTTCTTTAGTACTTTGAAGGTATACAAAATTTTCTCAGACAGGGAATAAACATACATATTTTTCTTTTAGATTTTGGTTTTCCTTTTGGTTTCATTTCAAATTTAATTGGCTACGTGTTATAAGGTAAAGACTTCTTCCCCAAATAATTCATTTTGCCAAAAGCATTATGTAATAGTAATCCATTGATTCCTCATTAGCTTATTGTAACTTTATCATAAATCCTATTCTATATTTCCAAAAATATAGATATTTCTGTATTAGTATTATAATGTTTTAGTTATGATAGCTTTTTAGTGCATTTTAGTATCTTAAGGATAAATTCACTTGAAAAATAAATATATAATATCTTTTTACATAATAAAATTTTATGTAAAATTTTATCTTTATTATTATTAGTTCAATCTCATTAATTTGTTATTTTAATCCTTGATATCCTTACTTTAATGTCTTCCCCTTTATCTGTCAAAGCTGAAAGAAAGTGTCAGTCTCAACAATATTAGAAGTCCTGCTTATTTTAGATTTTGCTTGTATTTTTAAAAATATTTTAAAATACATTTCACTGATACACTGTTAAAATTTAATCATTTTTATTTCATTTGGGGCTAGGTATAATTTTTGAAGCAGTTAAAGTATTTTTTTTTTAAAAAAACCAACTCCTATAGACTTTGTCTTTTAGTAGGTAAGATTATAACATTTATGTTTATTTTAAAGATTGCATGTTTGGCTTTTATTTGGGCAATAAATAATTATTGAGTTTCTATGAAATATCAGAAAGCTGGGAAATTCTAGTAAATAAGACAGATGAGATCTTTATCTTTGGGAATTTCTATTATAGTCAGGAGATAAAACACCTACAGTATCATAATTTCTTTTCTTTTATGTTTCTTTATCTTCCATTTTTTAACCTTGTACTTATTTATTTACTTTCATTTTTTCCTGAATTTGCAAGTTATATACCTTATTTTCAATTTTAAAAGATAACAAATAGAATTTCATGTTTTTATTTCTTTTATGTAAGACTGTATTACTCTCTTTTACTCATCACAAAATTTTAATATTTGTTAATGCAACCTGCAGTTTCAACTACATGGTTGTGTTTGGTGATTATTTTTTTCTTTTATTTTTATAGTAAGTTAAAAATTTTTATTCAATTTCATAACAGATTGTATAAATAATTATTTATTTTAAAATAATATTTTAAATAATATTTACACCACTTTATTATAAATGTCATATCATCACTATCCCTTTATGAGCTTTCAAAACTCTTGAGATCTTAATTTTGATCTATGGCTCCCTTAAATGGAATGTTCTTTTTCAGTAATTTATTATAATTATTTTTTGAATCCCTGCATGTCTGAAAATACATATTGTGACCTTAATAAAGGGCACGGTAAAAAAATTTAAGACATAAAGAACACTATCACTTGACATCGAATATCAACCAAGAAAAGTATAAAACCAGTCTGTTTATCTCTTTGAGCAACCCAATTGCTCTCCTGCTTCTACATTATTTTATTAGGAATCTCCACTCCCAGGATGTTTCTCTTTAGTAGATATTTTTCATGAGAAATGACCATGAGCCATGTCCAAGTGCAAACTCTGGTCTCTGCAACTGGCTTTGAAATTCATGTTCAATTAGTCCCCTAATTTGCCATCTTTCTGATCAGTCTTACTGTTGTTGTTGTTTTCCATTTACAATTTTTTAAATACATGCTTACAAGAGACACTTTTTAACAGCTAGAGGTACGTGTGGTTTCTCAGTGTAGGTTTGCCCAGAAGTCCCTGAGATGACAATCTAAGAACATGTTATATAAATGGTGAAGGAACCACATAGCAAAGTAGGGCCTTGAGGCAGGGAGGGGAGGACAGCCAATTAAAGGTGCCCTGTGAGGTCACCAACATTGTGGGTAACTAGAACTGAATCCTGTGAGGCAAGTCTAGGAAGCTGGTTGGCTTTCAGAGGGACTGAGGGTATATACCAACTCCTATTAGTCATTAGTTGAGGGCCTCTAGAGGAGGGTGGTTGTTTCTTCTCTAGCACAACAGGCCTAAGCAAAAGGACCTCTCTAAGAAAATGATGGAGACAAAGGCAATTGGAATCAAGCCCACATTTATTTAAATGCTCAGACCAGGGGATAACATCAATCTGCAGAGCTAAATAGTTTATGTGGATTATTTAGTTAATCTTCATAGTAATTTTTTAAAAAAATTACTATTATTTATCTTTAATTTCTAGATGGGGAAAACGAGAAAGATTAAATAAGCTATAGAACCGGCATTTGACCCAACAATCTAGTAGTGAGCCTGCACTCTTCACCAATGCACCAGGGTAATTTGTGGACTGAAGTGGTTGCCTCTCCTGTCCTCAATCCCTGGCTGTTGACAGTCTGATAGCATTCAATAAAACTGTTCTCTGTACATACACACATACATATGCATACACACATCATACACTACACATCTATGTATATATAAAGCACTACATATACTATGTTATCATATGTGTAGTATATGTTATATGTAGGTCATTACAAAAGTTTTGAGATACACAGAAACCAAGAAACATAATATCTGTGGAGACAAGAAGTAAAAGCATCCCCCCTTCCAGCAACACCAATAAGCTGAGCAAGTTGAAACTTGCACAGCGAATCAGAAAGGACACTGTCGACTGTGCTTCTTGGAATTAAAATAATGGACCCCCATGCAGTATTTCCAACCTTTTATAGTGACCCATAGTTTATACACACACACACACACACACACACACACACACACACACACACTCCAACATATATCAAAGGCTCTTGATTTCTTCTTTCCACTCTATCCCTCTTTTTCTTGTTGCTTTTCCAACTCTAGCATGCTAAGTCAGTCAATCTCATCCTTTCCCGTTGTTTATGAAAGTTACAGCATCCCATTAACAACAACAAAAATACCCCTTTTTGCTCTGGAGGTGATATAAAAGGGAAGTGGCATGCAGACAAATCCGCATGCACAGCAGAAGCTCCCCTAAGGGCTGATGAGCCAGTAAGCAGACCCAGGGAAGCAGTTCTGCTCTATCCCTACTTTGGGAAGGGGTGTAGTAAACTTTACTTTGTCAAGGGTGTAGTATATTTCTTCTTTCTCTCCAGTGAGCCTGACATTCTATTTTAAGTGTGGTTTCGTATTATCTATCCTGGTCTAGTCTATCCCAGGGTGTCTTCTCAGTATTTTACTAAGAAGCTGGAGTGAACTAGACACCATTTTAAATGAATAGCCCATACTTTAAGGAATACTCATCACCATTTCCTACTGCCCTCAACCCCCAGCTCCATGACCCTAGAGAGAACTTCTTTTTATTTTCACCAGTCAAGAATTCAAAATATCTATTTGCATGTAAAGGTGAGTCTTGACTCTTTTCATTTAATACAAAAAATTAAAAATTTGAAATACTTAAAACACACTTTGTTCATTTGGGAATCGAACTAATTTTGTCAGCATTTTGAGGGAAAGGGATTACTTTTTAAAGTTTTGACTGAATTAAACAGTTGTTTTTATTTTAAGTGGCATAGTCTTAATTGAATATTACCCACCTCAAAATCTCTCTGGTAGGAATAAATAAATAAACTAATAATTTTAGGTCATGTGACCCAGTGTTAACTTTTAAATCTACTTGGAAATCACTAAACTGCCACAGTGCTCTATCTGAGGCTTTGGATAGAATGTGACATTTAAAACTAAATATTTTAAACACATGATTTTCCAGTTCTTTGGATAGAATGTGATATTTAAAACAAAATATTTTAAACACATGATTTTCCAGTTCTGGGGCTTATTTTTTCCTTTAAATTCTTAAGAGTTAACATAGGTTGATTTTTTACATATTTTTTACATATTCTTGAAATCATGCCAATGGTATTATAAAATAGATTACCAAAACTATATAAACCCAAACTTAACCATTTTGTAATTAGATACATATTTTTATGTACATCTTACGTTTTAGTAAGATGGCATTAGTATCTGTTGTTATTTAATTTACACCCAATGTCCTTTATAACCTAAATTAAATCCTTATTGGAGACATTTATTCACACTGTAACTGTTTTCCCTAATGAACTACCAATTCATTTTCCCACACAGCATGTTCTAATTTGTGCTTGTGGTGGTTTCTGGAAACATATGGGGACCAACTGTGGTTATGTTTGGAATCTTCTGTACAAAAACATAGTAATTGCTTTTGTTTTGCTGATTGCTCTCTAAGACAGTTTCCAGCCTCTTCAACTTTTTCTTTATCCACGAGGTTTTTAATTACAAATCCCCTTCTGTTTTATCAAATGAATTTCTCAGGATAAGTATAGTGGATGGGGCTGGTTAATCTGTCCAGAGGTTCTGTGATCTTTAAAAAAGATCAACCCCTTGCTCATAATTGACAAATTGTTCCCAGATATCAGACATCATCAGGCTTGTTATTTCCATAGTGCTCTAAACACAAAAGCAAAAAAACCATGAAAGGTAAGAGGCTTTTTGCAACATAAAAGAGAAGGCAAGATTGGCATATCCTTTGCTTACATTTTTTTGAGGGGCGGGGTAAGGAGGAATAACACCAAAAGATACAATAATACAAGCATCCTCCTGATTGATTAAAGTAGTGAAGTGTATTCTTTGGTTCATAAATAATGCTCTATTACTTTTCTTCAAAGACAAGTAAACCTTGACAGACTGACCTTTTCCAGGGCAGGCGTTGTTTCAGTGCCATAAATTATACTGTAAAACGAGTGGAAATGCTACTGAGAAGTGTGTGACAAAATAAGATTAAAGATTACTACACACAAAAGATTGTTGTTTTATTAATGGATTCCTGTCAATGGGATGAAAAATCCTCAGCTTTTTACTGGGTGCTGGGATTGCGGCAAACTGCAAATTAGGAAGGCATTTTCTAAAAGGTAAAACGTGTCAACATAACAATATTCTGATTAGTTTTTTTTCCTTTCTCCTGTATTATATTTGCTCCTAAAGCAAATTTAGTTATTGTCAAATAAGCTTGTACCATCCACAGTCATTTGCTTACAAAGAGAAGGACCATGTTGTTGGTGGCTGGCTTTGGTGTTATGCAGGCATAGCAAGATTAGAGTGAAACACGTTGCTCAACAGAAGCATGGCAGCGATATCTCCATCAGCGTGTTCTGCATTGCTACAAAAAGAAAGCATATGGTAATTCTCCAACCATTAATTTATCTGGTGAACACTCAATCTGACAGATCCATCTATGTCACTTTGAAGAAAGGAAAAATAATCACATAGTGACTTAAGCTGTGACTCTGAATTTTTTTCCAGTGCACTTGTTTCCAATTTTATCGATTAGTTTTTTTTTAAAAAAAAAACCCTTGAAATTATAAAGACTAAAATAAGACCACTTAAAATATAATAAAGGATTGAAGTCTACTTAGACCAAATGAGATCATGAGAGTTCAAGGGCTTTGTAAGCACCCACATCCTGCACAAATACCACATATTAGTCCTTTTAATGCTGTTATTACTGCATTTTTGCTGCTGTCATTGCAATTATCCTTGCCTAATATTTCATTAAAATTGAGATCATTTAAACCATTTCTCCATGGGATCTTTGGAAATGTGATTGCAATCTAAAATAAATAAATAAGACACTCAAAACACAAAGAGTGTGGTAGCAAAAAGGACTGAAAAAAGCAAAACAGAAAGAGAAAAATTGACAAAGTATCAGAAAAATATTTTGAATGACAAATGTTAATAGTAAATTCCATTCAAATCTTATGGTCCCTTATTGTGTAGCACTGGCAAACGTACAATTGAGTAAAACAGAAACAAAAATAATTCTATAGAATTTAATTAGTTTCCAAAACTTCCCTTGGAATTTGATTCAGCATGGTTTACTTAAATAATAAGTCCTGTTGTTAGATAGCACACATGCTCAGCATGGCATGATGCTATAAATCACTCCTTGTCACAAAGACGAATAGATACACTGGCTTTGCACTGCTTTACCATTCTTTATAACTAGGAACAAGGTCTCAGTGTTACCTTCATTATAGTAAGAACAGGAATGTACGCCTTAATCCACACACACCATTTTACAGATAGGTGTCAGGAAGCCAAAGAACGAAACAATGTGATTAGTGCTACAACCAGCATCCATTTACTTTCTAAACAAACAAAATTCTGCTTAATGTACATGGAGCCAATATGATGAGTTGGGTAGAAACTTTCCCTGTGTTTTCATTATGAAAGCAGAAAGCTTTATGTTCCCCTCACAAAGGATTTATACTTTTTCCAGTGTGCACTCTGTTCATTTAACTTGTGGACTTTTTAGGGGGTGGGGGAAGACAGTCTCACTCTGTCACCCAGATTAGAATACAGGATGAATTCACTACCATTCTCTGCAGGTTCCAACTCCTGGGTTTACGTTATCCTCCGGCCTCAGCCTCCCAAGTAGCTGGTACTGCTTGTGAACTATTTGAAGAGAGAGGCAACTACTTAAATTTTGCATCAGTCTTCGCTCAAGCCAAACAATATTTTAAATCATACTAGCTGGAAGAAAATGAAGCCATTTCCTAATTTTTAAAAATTTCCTACTTTTTCAACAACCACAAAAAGGCTGTGCTAAATGAGTCCTTTTGGTAGAAAGTCTAGAAGTTCCAGGATGACTTTGTGCTGGGTTTTGAGCCCTCCTGATTCACCTGAATGAACAGAAAAGCCAAGCTCTTCTTTAGCCTACAAGATTGCAAACAAGACAGGAATGACAGCAGATGCTAAGGAGGGGGATTGGAGGGATCACTTCTGAGGTTTATCTTACAAGGGTGCAAGTGAATCTTTTTAAGAGTAGAATGTGAACGTTTTAAAACAATAACTGAGAAAATGACATGAAGGCTGTGTTGACCAGTTTGATGGAAGTATTTCGGATTGCATGTGAAAACCCCACACTGTACCCCAGACGTGCATTAATGTACATAGTTACCATTCAATAAAAAAAAAAAATAGTCCTAAAGGAACTCATTGATGAACAAAAGCAAAGGAGAATCAAAGTTTGCCAAGACATTTTGGAGAAGCAAAGCAAGATGACATTTTGGACCATGTAATCTACTGGCGATGAAACATGGGTATGCCAATGTAACCTGAAACAAAATGTCAAAGTGCACAACAAAGTCAGATAATTCTACAGGACAAAAAAGTTTCATCAGTCCAAATCAAGAGTCAAATTAAAGTTCCTAACCTTTTGTGATATCAGAGAGATTATTCATTATGAATTTGTACCAACTAGACATTTAACGAAGCTTACTATTTAGAAGTGCTGGAAAGGCTGCATGACAAAGTTAGATAGAAGCAACCTGCACTTTTGGTCAACACCTCATGGCTCTTGCATCACAACAATGCACCAGCTCACATGAGGGAATTTTTATCCAGTAAACAAATAATTGTATTGGAATAGCCTCCATACTCACCTGATCTGGCCCCCAATGACTTTTTTCTTTACCTGAAGATAAAGGAAATCTTTAAAAGAAGACATTTTGATTGAATTCAGGACTTTAGGGGTAGTATAATGATAGCTGTCAGGGCCATTCTAGAAAGAGTTCCAAAATTATCTGAAGGGTAGATCAGGTGTTGGCATCAGTGCATAGTTTCCCAAGGGGAATAATTCAAAGATAAACCTAGTGATATATAATAATTCAAAGATAAATCCAATGAGATCTGTGACACTTTTTCTAGGATGAGTTCATGAACTTAATTGTCAATCCATGCATGTCATACTATTAACCTCTTATCAATTTATTGTTGTCACTATGGTAAAACCAAGAGATAGCCAGTAGATAACAACATAAGCCTGACATATGAGTGTTTCAAACAAAGGGGAAAGATTCCAGTCTTATCTCCCTACATTCATAAAACAAAATGAAGTTCTAGATGAAGTAAAAACATGTATTAAAAATCTTAAATGTAGAAGAAAATGAAGAATAGTTTTATTAGAGATGTGGAAAGTTTTTCTGAGGAACACATATAATACCATAGTTGTAGAATATTATAATGGCAAAAATTATCACACTGAAATTTTAAGTTCTATAAAGCCAAAAACAATGTTAAGAAAAATTAAATTAGAAGGTATAGGCTAAAGGAAAATGGCTTTATCATATACCACATAAAAAGAAATATTCTTCAAATGTTAAAAAAATTCAAATTAATTAAGCTGTAGAAAAATAATCAAAGGATATGCTTCAGTCAAAGAATAAAATAGTAAATAAATATAATAGTGATCTACTCACTGATTAATAGGAAAGTTAACAGAGACATCTTTATCCATCAAATTTGTAAATACTAATCCATACTGACTTGAGTTTGGGAAAACCATTTGGCAAACTCAGTTACAGCTAATAGGAGGACCCAAGGCCACTGGATAGATGATGAAAACATTCACCAATCTTGCAAAATGTCTGGTAGATAAGACAGGAAACCAAGCTCAAAAAAAGGTAAATGATTAATCCAAGGTCATAGAAATCTTAAATGGTACAACATGGGTTTTACTTGGCCTTCTGACTTCTGTCTTTCCAGGCACCTAAGCTCCTTCTAGAACTTAATAAACACATTTTAAAATTTGCTTCTTTATTTGCACTAGTATTAACATTGTGAGCCATCTTATAGTAAAATAATGCAATTTGACATGCTGCTTCAATTTTCTGAAAATTCTATTAGCAATAATGTGATGTTAAATATTAATTTCTTATCTGGAATTAGAGAGCTTAGATCAAATACTTTCTTTAAATCCCCTTACATCTCTAAAATTTTATGATTCTATTATTTTATGGATGTTTTCAAAGCACTTGCTCTGTAAAGAGAGTGTGTGTGTGTTTCCCTAAGCTCTCTTTCTTATTCAGTCTCAATAGGCATCACAATTCCAACTTGTGAGACTAAAATTATTTAGTAATTCTATTTCTAAGAATTTTAATTACATTTTATACTAGTTGGTGAAAATTCAGTTTATGTTTTATATTCACTAACAAGTAAGTCTATGACTGTAGGATTCACTAGTAAAATTTATGTATGGGAATCCATTTCATTACCATACAATGCTATAATTTCATTATATGATTTAAATATGCATTATGCATTTAGAAAACACGGGTCCCGCTACTTTAAGAATACCAAACCTAGGATGATCTTGATACAATATTCTCCAAAAGATCTGCAGTTGAAAAGACTTGCAAGAGATTATACTTAAAAATAACTGATGCTAGCTGTTGAAATTTAAAGCACTGCACTGGAAGATTTTTTGAAACTTTACTTTTTTTTACTGGATTATGAATTGGAAAATTTTCCATTCTTTTTAAATTTTGTCCCTGTGGAGTTTATAATATGAAAACCAAGCAATGTTGGTCAACTTGTTGGGTAGGGTCTGTTATTTATTCACTTTCCTATGCAAATGACCTCGTACACTCACTGTTGCCAGTTTAAGATTAATACAGCCTTCTTGGGATATTCTGTGATTAATTATGCAATAAACATCAACATATTTCTGTGCCATTCATCTCTTTTCTGCCAACTAGATTACTAATACAAAAAATGGCAAGGTAAGTAGTTATAATCCCTAAACATGTACACTCTCCTTTTTTTTTTTTTTAAAGAATCAGCAGCAGCTTTGCCAAGTTTAATACAAGCACATGTTGATCAGCAAAGTTTATCTGAAAAGCCACAAAAATGTAATTGAACCTTCTAGTATTTGCAGATGTCTAGAACTCTTGCAGATCAAACATGGACAATATGTTGGTTCCTAGCATAATGGGTCAACTTCGTACTTGTAGGATTCATGAGGATTTCTTCTGTTTATCCAACTGATTACATAGTGGTATTTTACTTTTAGTATAAACTTCATAGTATCCATCAGTGTCAATCTTAGGCTACTGAGGGTCCATCTGCTAAGCAAATCTGAATGCAAAATTATTTCTTGCCATGTTCCCATGACAGCTGCTGTCCTGGATGATCTTCCACAAGTTCTCAACCGCCTGCTTGGATTTCCCTTCTTCACTTTGTGAATCTCTTCCCCAAATCTTCCTTTTGTTATTTCTGACCCTCTCTGGGTTTGTAGTTTACAACAGTTTCACATTTGGCTCTCCAATGTCAAATAGGGCTTAATATTTCATTTTACAGCATTTGGATTCACTGGATGATAAAAATTTTTTTGTCACTAAACAGTCATGATTATAAAATACTTACTTTGGTAGGCTGAGTAACAACCCCCAAAACATATCTATACGTGAGTTCCCCAAACTGTGACTATGTCCCTTACATTGCAAAAGGGAATGTGCAAATATGATTAAGTTAAGAATTATGAGATCAAAGTTTACCCTCAATCATCTTGTGGGCCCAGGGTAATCCCAACAGCCCTCAGACCAAGGAACTCTGACCCCAAGGAGGGTCAGAGTCAGACTAGAAGATGTAATAAGGAAAGAGAAAAATGTGAAGATGTTATGATACATGTATAGATTTGAAGATGGAGGAAGGGTCCCTGAGCCAAGACAGGTTAGTTGGAAAAGGCTAGGAAACATTCTCCTGCAGGGCATCTAGAAGGAACCCTAGATGCCATACCAACATCTTCAGTTTAGTCCAGTGAGGTTGATTTTGGACTCCTGATCCTTAGAATGGCAAGATAATAAATTTGTGTTATTTTAAGCCATGAAATTATAATACTGTTATAGCAGTATTGAGAAACTAATAACACTTACTGAACCTTTTTTAGTTTTCCAGCCAACAAATGTTGCCTCTAACTAAAGAGTTAAATACTGATTTGGGCTGGTTTTTTTTTTTTTTTTTTTTTTTTTTTTTATGAGAGATATTCTAAGATATTTCCAGGTTTAGTGATTAGGAAAGGTGCACTGTATACAATTAAATGATTTGACTGGTCTTCAATAAATTCACAAGGGCATCCAGCAAAGAGTGAAGAGGTATTGATGGTACACCCACAGAAACTCTTGTCTGATTTCAGCAAGAATGGGAACAAAGACTCCAGCAACATGTGGTGTGAATCCACCTAAAAATGTGAAAATGGTTTTTATTTTCCACAAAAATGCTTCTATCATCTTGGATCAATGAACAGATGTCAGATGTCAACTAGAAGCTTACATGCCACTTCTTTGGGAGAATTACTATGAATCAAATAATAGAAAAAATTCCCTAAAATGAAATCTTAGTGATAACCAGAAACAAAATAATAAGTAATATGCTCCATGGAGTACAATAACAAATATGTGTATGTAGTATTTTAAAGTGTTTATGGGATTAATTCTTCTGTCAATACATCAATATTAATAAGGTTTCCATTTATTTTTTTCTTATTTTTACTTCTTGTTTAGAAATTCTCATTGTTCCCCAACTGTAACTAAAGCAAGCCTCTGACTATTTCTCTGGGCCTGAGATAATGCGATCATGGCTTCTCATCTCCAGGTCATAATCTGCCAAGAACACAGAAAAATCATCTTTTTCAAGCCTATAAGAAAATCATCAATGAAGGAAAATATTTAAATTTTAAAAATGAAAATTTAAAACAATAAGAACTATTTTTCAACTACCAACTTAGCACTTGAAATGTCTATCCTCCTTGGGGAGGTCATGGAGACCTTCACTGCAAGACTGTGCCAGGCTGGGTCTTCATCATTAAGTTGGGAGGGTCAAATGGAGAGGCAGCAAGGGGAATTCCAGGTGAAAATAGAGAATGCACATGGTGCAAGGGCATGGGTGAGGATAGCATGTTCAAGGAACCAAAAGGTAAGTATCGACAGAGTTCAAAATGAAAATCAAAAGAACCAAGATGAGAACTAGAGCAGAGGTCAGAGGCAGAAGAGCTTAGTCCAACCTGGCATGGAGCACAGATTGTATCCTGTTGCCCCAGAGAGAGGAATTTTTAGGTCAAATCCACGTATTTGAAACAAACAATTTATATCACTGGCAGTGTAGAAAGTAGATTGGAGGGGGAAAAAAAATTACACATGAAATGCTTAGAAGAAGACATTGTTATAGTCAAGGAGGAAAGAGAAAACAAATACCTGTCCCAGGACCTCTTCAGATATGCTCCATGCATGGAAGGAAGATATGGAACCAGTAGATAGGAGGCGAAATTTGTACGACAAGGTTATTGATTATCTGGGAAGAATAACAGAAGATGAGGGCATAGGGATGATGCCCAGAATTCCCAGTTGAGCTCCTGGAAGGAAAAGAAGATGAAAACACATTTGGGGTGAGAGAATGTGACTTCTGCTCTGGCCTTGCTATGAGTGTAGTGACTGTGACATAAATACTTACAAATGTCCAAAGTACTGTTCAATACAGGAACCTCAAGTTTGGGTGAGAAATCAGAGATTTCTCCCCTCATACAGGAAATGAGAAGCATTATATATCCTCTTTAAAGATAATCAAAGGAAATGTTTCCTTTTCCTTGGGAACAAATATATCTGCTGATTGAGTGCAAGATGACAGACCTTCCTTGAGGAAAACCTTCATTGCCACTAAACATAACAGAGTTTATGGCCTCAAACATCTATTACGAAGTAGACGTGGAGGTTTGAAGAAATAGATTTAGGAATCATCAGCCCTGGCTGGTAGCAGTGGCCCACACCTGTAATCCTAACACTCTGGGAGGCCAAAACCATCTTCTGTATATACAGGTGGAATTTGAACGTGTAACACTAAATAATGTCACTTAAGAAGAGCAAATGGGACCATTTTAAATAAGAAGTTTCAAATAGCTGCTATGGGGAATTAGAAATAAAGTTGTTTATCTATTACTTAAAAGATTATTTTATTGGCAAGCTTTTATTCTGGCAGCTAATCTATATGTTTCTGGCTAAAAATAAGCTCTTTCCTTCAGGTGATGCTAAATTTGGTTAATTCAAACTACTGAATTCACTGAGTGGAAAACTTTTTTAAGCTATTTATCAATTATGGTGAGTTTTACACCTTTTGAGCCATTCTGTTTGACTATATAATGTAAATTAAGCTGTGACTCTCTCCTCCAAAATGTTTTCTGGTCATCATATCTTTATTTCATTGATTCTATTTTTTAATACTATAAAATCATTTTTATAACTGGAGCTTCCTTAAATTCTCTACTTTTTTTGTCTTCTGCACTTCTCAATGTGAACTAAGAAGTGAGGTAAAAGTGTAACTTTACATGTTTATGTAAAATGTATAATTTTATACATTATTAATAAATTCAATTCTTTTGTCATGCTTTATACAAACCTCCACCTATAATTAGCAACAGATGTTTGAGACCATAAACTAAGACTTACTTCAAGGAAGGTCCCTCATCTTGCATGCAATCAATAGATATATTTGTTCCCAAGGAAAAGGAAACATTCACCCTAATTATCTTTAAGGAGGATCTATAATGCTTCATATTTCCCCTATAATTACACCTTTGATTATGTTGTCTAAAATTGACAACTTTGTTTTATAATTGGAACAATTGGGTTAATTGAGGTTAAGTAAGGTACACTCTAGGATGAATGAATCTAAACAAGGCAGTGAGTTTTTCATCTGATTCCAACTGCAGGAAAATATGAAGTTGTAGTTTACATGGCAAGGGAGATTTTCATTCATTTTTGTTGATGTCATTTCATGGCCACATGGCCTGATTTCCAACTTGCTTTAGGTAACTTTGTTATGCTAAATAGCTCAAGCAATTATAAATTAAATAATCAATAGACTGCCTATGTGCACAGAAAACTCAATTTCTGGTTTCTAAAGGGAAGGTCTAAATTGAAGAATTAGAAATGGAAGTTGAAAATGTAATTCTTATGACTCATTCTTTGAAGTTTCTGATGACTTTGATTTTACCAAAGGTCTTTTTTTTTTTTAAGGTAAAAGTAGTGAAAGTATAGTCCACTTATTCCTGGTTCTGAAGGAACCCCCCTTTAGAATACTTCCAAAATGTATTTCTCATTACCTTGAACAATGAGGTCATTCTTAAAGCTCTCAGGCAAAGAGCAAACAGGTCTTTGAAAATTAGTAGGTCAACCTATCTACATATTTTTTGTAATTAAAAACAAACTAAAGACACTTTCTAGTTTCATATTAGAAACTGCTTATGAACTTTGTATGAAATACATTTAAGAAGGTAATCTTGTATTTATACATTTTTCACTAATATATAATTACAAATACTTAAAACAAACATCTGTCATAAAAATGATGATTCAACATGATGCTACAAAATTATTCATAGAGCGTCCCTCTACAAGGATCTACTAGAAGGTGACCATGAAAATTCCACCACTAAAGGACAATAAACCAAAATTTCCATTATTACAAAATGCTACTATGTGCTCATTACACATGTCTGTTTGTTATATATTCCTTAATCCAATAAAAAATTATGGAATGTTTATCAATAAATCTATCTAGGCTGTAGAAATAAATTAGTACAATGTAATAAGTGCAAGAAAAGAAGTATGTTTAACATAATGAGAAATAAAACAATTTCACATGAAGACTTGGGCAAAGCCTGTGAGAGAAAATGGTCTTTAATGTGAGAGTTGGTTAGTGAATGAGAGTTCATCACGCATGTCCTGTGTCCTCCAGGTAGAAGGTAAGGAGTCATTTGAATCTAGATCCATGGGTCAAAATCTAATCCTACGTCAGAAAAACTTAAGATACTTCTTCAAATTTCAGTTTTCTTCCCAGTAACTTTTATTCAATAATTCCAGGGTGGGACCAAAAGATTTGTTTTGTTTTATTTCAAGTTCCAGGGGGAATATTTTGTGAAGGTCAGTGTGCTGCTGGTACAATGAAGTAGGTAAGAGGTGAAAATGGCCAATAAAAAAATGTTGTGAAGATGTACTGGACTTCATTCATGAAGGTCTTTTTTCATAAAAGAGAAACTAAAACAGTTTTTTTCAACCTGTAATCACTTCCTGGTAAAGGAAAATTCTAATTTGGTAGGAGATATGACCTGAGATTTTGCATTTCTAACAAGTTTCTGGGTTTTACTGCTGGACTGTGAATCGTACTTTGATGCTCTCATCGTATAAATTGACAAGTGAAAAAGCATATACAAAAACCAAGAATGTAAGGGTAGGAAGGCTAAGGGAACTTTCTGATCTTGGAATATCTAACACAGTCAGGAGGGAAATAAGTTGCTTTTATTAAATCCACAAATAAAAGCTTAAAGAGTGTAGTGCAGTGGTAAGAATTATGTTTGAGTCTCAGCTCAAATTCTACCCCAGTATTTTACTAGCTATGATGGAGTTGCCAAAGAACTTAACCTCTTTGCACCACTTTTCCTTTTTTGTTAAATGGGAATAATATGAGTACTCATGTGTCTGGAGGTTAAGACGATTCCTAGTTAACACACAGAAGTCATGAAGAACAGAGCTGGCATGAGTCAACCAAAGTAGCAACATCTGCCACTTTCTTTATCTTTGTTTGTTTTCATAGATATTAGTATGAGGTCATACTGAAAACTAAAAACAGACATTTTCAGCTTGGTGTTCTGCTCACAACCTTTCTGGCTTTTGGGTAAATCTGGCTTCCAAGCTTTTTCCTTTTTCTTGCAACATAATGACCATCCATTCTTTTCATTCCTCATCTATCTGTCTGTCTAGACCAGCTGTTCTCAACCTGTGGGTCGTGACCCCTTTGGACTGTATTAAAGGTATGTGGCATTAAGAAGGTTGAGAACCACTGTTCTAGGCCTGTCATGTTTAAAAATACTATACTCTTATCCAGTTTACTTTTTCTTTTCCCATTTTTAAGTCCTTTATAAATCTGTGCAACTCTACCTCTCCTAACATTTGGGTTAAACCATTTTTACCAAGATCAATAACATTTTCCTCTGGGAAAATCTAATTTTTTTTCCACACTGTTAATCATCTCTTTCCCAAATTCTATAGCCATTTCAAAATAGTCCAAAAGACAATGTCAAATACAGATAATATTAACAAGTACCATCAAGATGTTATACAAAGATAAGGCCACCGTGATCTGGGGTTTAATAGATAATCCACATGTGGGGGGGCAGATGTGCACAATGGCAAGGAGAAGGTAGACAAATATTTCAGGTGTATCAGCGTTACTGAAACCCAGTGGTTGGATGAGTCAGATGACTATGAAATGAAGAAAGGAAACCAGTTTAAGGAAAGAAAAAAGACATTGAGATTGAGAAATAGAAGAGATAAGTCTGATATTATCACCAAATGTGACAACACTGTACTTTGCTAACAAGACTAGGCTAGAACCCTCCTTCATAGAGTCCCCATCTTCTGCAGTTTCAAGTTAGAGGTGACCATAAGAAAAAAAATCTCAGGTTGGAAAGATGGATATGAATCACCAGCCACGATTCTCTGATGACACTTCAGGCTAGAGATGGTAAGAAGCAGAGTGAGTCCTTACTCTCTGCTGCTCTGCACCTAGCTGTTTCTGCACCTGTCAACCCTGCTAGCCAGCAGAGATGGCAGCTCACCACCTGATGCAGAGCCTTCCCTGGGCTGCTCCCACTGTCCTCCAGCATATGCACTCTAGCAGGGACACTGGGACTGCCAGAGGGCTGTGGAGGGACTTCTATCATGCTCCAGCTCACCTTTCAGCCCTTTACTTCCCCAGCTTTCTCACTCAGTTGTTTCAGTCTTATACCTAAAATTAATTCCATGTCTTGTAATATATGCAATGATTCCACTTTCTTTAGTGACTTCAGATGTTAATCTCATAGAAAATAACTGAATGTTAAAGCTTCTTGAGCAGAGGGTGACAAGGGAAAAGTGTTCTTCAGGAAGACAGATCTAACTGTGGTTTCCATCCTGATTTCATCCTTGTTGATGAGAGTTAGCAGCCAAAAGCAGGGGTAGGACCAGATAGGCTATTGTGGTAAGTCAAGTGCAAGTGATAGATAGAGTCCCAAAGTAGACACAAAAATTTACAATTGGTCATCAACTCTTGAAAGTCATTGACTCTGGTATTCTTTCAATCTTCCTACAGGCCTGGCACAGTCCTGGGGACATAGGAGAAACATATCAAAAGTATATAAAATTTGAGGATGAATTATATCCATAAAATATCAGCTGTATCTTTTATTCATTAGTATAAATGAAAATAGTTCCCAGTTTCTCTTAAAATGTAAGCTCCATAAGATTATGGAAGTTAGGAATTAATCTTCTTACTGCCATTTTTGTGGAGCCTAAAATAGTGCCTGGCATATATTAGGATCTGAATAAATGTTTATTGAATGAATAAATCAATGACTGATGTCAGAGGACATCAGAAACCCTTATTAAATAAGTAAAAAGGAGAATTCATTTAGTTTAATTGTTGTTTCCAAATCAGAGTTTATAGAGTGCAACCCAACTCCAAATACTTAATCTATCAGTTAAACTTAACTTAGCATTTGAGAGTGCAGAATCCTATAGAAAATGCCTTGATGGAACAGTTTATGTTTTTCATCTCTAAAAAAACTATATGTTTAATATATTTTCATCACAGGACTCTTTATTGTTGTTGCTTTTTTTTTCCTGGGCAAAAAATGATATTGAGAGACTTTTTCTCCTACCATTCAGGAAAATCATTTTGGGACTATAAATATTAATGGGTTTAGTAATAAATTACACACTTGAATGGCATTTTATTACTTAAAACTAAAATATTAAAAACCTTATTTGAAATGCACAGAGAAATCATGTAATTTAAATCACCTTAGACTTGGAAATGGACTGCACACCACTGCTTAGAAAGAAGTATAATTTTTTAAATATGTATTTTGGTAATGGGCCAACATATTCCACAGAATCATCTAAAAAGAAAGTGTATGGGTCCTTTGGTCTAGTATATTTTTCCTCAGATAAGCAAACTCTTTTTATTTGCTTCCTCAGGCCATTCTTTAAAATTAATAACATAAGCACTAAAGTTAAAATTGAGAAGAACTAAATTTTGTACCATTAAAGTAGGATTTTCTTCTCTCTGAAAATGAATTTACCAACAATGTCATAAGCCAAGAGTGTAATCTTCTCAAAAAGAAATCCTACAGATTGGTCACATGAAATATATACTCAAAAATATGTCTCCAAATCATATTTCTTCCTTTGGAAAATTTGGGAATTAATAATTTAAGCATTGATATTAATTTATTTCCCAACTGTATAATAGATGAATTTCTCAGATTAATTCTATCTGATCATTTTAGAGATAGAAATAATAATTTTATCTAGGAATCAATCATTAATATTACTATACCTTCAATCAGGACCAGGACATAAGATACTATCCTTGGTTTCAGTGAGTTTATCCATAATTCTTTAATTCTAACCAGTTATAAAAATACTCACTAAACATGTGGTTTGCCTCGAGGGGTTTAGTGTAGTGGTAAGTTAGCCTACTTTTATGTAAGATAAAATAGATTTTAAATTTAGCTACATGACCTTCTCTTAGTCACTAATCAGAGTTTATTTTTATGCCACTTCCCCATTAGGAGCTTTCGGTGACTCCTCATTGCACAGAAAATAAAGCCTGGTTTCCTTAGCTCAAGAG
The DNA here is from genome assembly GCA_963574575.1 of Galagoides demidoff. Classification (NCBI taxonomy): domain Eukaryota; kingdom Metazoa; phylum Chordata; class Mammalia; order Primates; family Galagidae; genus Galagoides; species Galagoides demidoff. The sequence continues at coordinate 6,413 of CAUYQV010163146.1, read as the reverse complement.
TCAAGTACCAACTTAATCTGCCCAAATTCCTCCTTTTCACCCTACTTCTCATTCTTTTTGCTCTGTTCACGATAAACATTATGCTGTTGCTGAAGATGCTTCAATTCAATTCTGCACTTCCAAGATGTCTCTGAACGATGAAACAATTATCTGAAATGTTTCTCCTTTCCCACCACTAACTGCTCGGATTCTTGAAGCTACACCAAATACTGCCCTCACTTGTACAGATGTTCCCAGCTCTCCTTTACCTGGCCATTCACTTCAGGGTGAGTTCTCGCACATCAGTCTGCCTGGCCTGCTAGAGTGGGAGACTGTGGTCTTATTCACATTTGTATTTGTCATGTAAATAGATAAGTGTTCCATTAACAGTTATGAATCAAATCACATCAAACTGAATTAAAAATGGAAGCCAGGGTGGTGGTGGGAATGGGAATATGGCATAAAATCAAGTTCTCCATTGAAGCCAAAATCAATAAGCAAGCACATTTCTTCAATGTGCAAGATCTGGGGGTCACTGTAGGGAGTAGGTGAAAAGAAACCACCTTATGAACTCTCAGAATAATGCCTTAAATTATGTCATTTAAGGAAGAATAAAGAGAGCTAAATTTGGCCAGGTGATTCATATATAGTACCATTTAATCTTCAGAACAACCATTTTAAGTGAATAAATAAATAAATAAATAACTGAGGCTCAGAGACACACACCAACTGAGTAACAGAATTGGGAGATAAACTCACATCTGTCAGGTCAGGTCCCTGCATTTGTTCTTTCAGCCACATCCAAATTTCAGTCTTGCAGCATGTCTTGTTATCCATACTTTTCTAGTTAAATTGAGCAATTAACCCATAACGCCTCCACTCAAAGAAACCAAATAACATTTTTGTTTTCAGTCTCTTTCTATGAGAATAAATACATAATGTATATATAATATTTTCCTTGTGTTAGATCACTCTACATATTTCACCCAGTATAATTTTTTTAACCTAATACACTAAACACTTTCTACCTTATTCCAACATCCACCTAAAATATGTTTTAATGCTATACAATATTCCAACTATGAATTAACCATAATTAATTCTATAAATCTTGCATAGGCATTTAGGTTATTTTCTACATTTTAGTATTATAAATAAAATTTTGTTAAGCATTGTTGTCATAAAGATTTTTGTGCCTCTCTGTCTTCTTTCTTTCCTTTTTTGTGTGCATGCTCTATTTTCAACTTCTCTGAGACATGGAGTCAAAGGTACAGAGAGATTGAGTTGTATCTGATTTTGCACTTCTAAGAAGTAATGGACTCTGGACCTCATTGGAAATAATCTAATCAAGGCTTCCTCAACCTTAAGCACTGGTAACATTTTAGACCAGATCATTCTTTACTTTGAGAGAATGTTTTAAGCACGGTAAGTATCAAGACCCATCTCTGGCCTCCATCTCCAGATGTTAGTACCAAGTGATCCTCTGGCTCATGACAATCAAAACTGTCTCCAGGTATTGTCAAATGTCCCAGGTTTGGGGGAGGTTATAACACCTTTCCCTGCCCTCCCCTTTGAAATCCACAATCTTGTGTAATAGGCTCAGATCCATTGTATCCATCTACATTTATACATACTTGATTTTGGAGGGGGAAGGAAAAATCAACATATCAACATATTTCATTCCCCAAAACTGGTGGAGGGCCATAAAAGGATACAATTAGTATTTTGCACTACGAAATTCTTGCTCAGCTTCAAGGAAATATAACAAAGCATTTCTAAACACCAAAACAATATCTAAAAATGTGTAGAAAATAAGTACTAGTTTTGTGCCAAGAATGATGAAGCTAAATGTATAAAAGACAGTCTTTTAATAGCCTGCAACAGCCTTCACAGTAACCAGTTGAAAAATGAAGATAAAGCCTTGAATAGAGACAGATTGATATGTAAAGAAAAAGAAGGAGTAGAGGTTAATGAATTATTTCTAAATCAATATAATGTAATAAAATTCTCTCTTCTGTGAAAATGTGAAATTTGCATTTATGCCCAGTGAAATATAGATGAACAGTGATTGTGCTTATTACACCTGTCACAGTGAAAAAAAAATCAGAGCACATTATCTACTAGCTACATTTCTTCAAAACTGATTAACCTTAATACATTTTTCCCTTCACTGATCTTATGGAGTTTACTGAATATAGCGTGTCTTGATTAAAATTGCCCACATCTTAATTCAAGTCAGCCTTTTCTCTAACTCATATATCTTCAATCTTTTCTTTAAATTAACTGTTTAGCTAATGGGAATAATGCAATCTCTTGGTCATATATACTGAAAATTCAGATAGAGAGACTTCCAAAATGAAATTTTTCAGAAAATGAAAAGAAGACATTAGAATAATAATGCATTTTCCCAACTCTATTTAGGATAAGAATTCTTTGAGGGCAAAATAGAAGACTTTACAAAGAATCAAAAAAAAAAAAATTCCTAGTGCTCAAAAGTGCTCTGTGCTTGAAGTTTGTGAATATTCCACCCTGCTTTCTCTAACTTGGGTGTTTTTGAAGTTCTATTTTTGATCAGATCCTTGAATCAATATTTTTGTGGTTGTTAACTGGATATGTGTTTTTTTTTTATTTGCCTACTTTGCAACTGACTGAATTTCCCTAGCAGCTGCTCTGATTTTATTATTAAGAATACTGAATGCACCTAATTATCCATTTGTCAGTAAGTTTATGAGGAAAAGTGACAGCTTTTGTGTTTCAACTAGCATCAGACCTAATACTGTTATGGCCAAAACTGCACAATGGAAATCTGGTAAGTCTTTTTCATCACAAATGGTAATATGAAGAGAAAAAATGGGGCCAAAAGAGGTATTTGATGTGCCACAAATGAGACTAAGAACTCTTCTAATCAGATTATATTTCTAGAATGGTGACCACTAAACACATTATTTCTTTGTAAATGGAGACCTTTTAATTATTAAAAGTGAAATATATTTGTCACAGCTAAAATTTTTTGGAAATGCTTCATAGAAACCATTCTTTGAAGCTTCATGATAATCTTGAAGTAAATAACCAATAATTTTGCTTTTAGTTAATAATCTCTTGAGCCTATACTTTGTAATATTTTTATAGAGTAAATTAATTTTCAGCTAGTGCACACATAAAGTGTAAAATGAAAATAAAGTCATTCCTCTCATTTTAATTTATAATGGTGGATTCCTTATTTAACTAATATCCCATCTGTAGTATCTTGACCGATACACACCATCATTGGGACCCTCTGGCCTGTACACACTCATCAGTCCTAGGGTTAGGCAACTTTCTTCCATGGCTCACTTGAAAGAAAGTGTGAGGTTCAGACGAGGTGATGGGAAAGATTACCTATATATCTGTCTAACAAGGGTACAAGTGAACTTTTCTAGAACCAGAATATAAATGTGTTGATACAATGATTAACCAAATGATATGAAAGTTATGTTAACTAGCTTGATGAAGATGTTTCAAATTGTATATGAAACAGCACAATGTACCCCATGTTGGCATCAATGTACACAGAAATCAATTAATTAAAAAAAAAAAAAAACTTACCTAGAACCTTTTTGGTTCTAAATAAATTTCTCTGGTGCTTCTTCACATCCATATTGGTGCCCTAGGCTACAAAATCCTAATCTTTTTAATGGGCCCTCCTGTATTTACCCATCTATACAAGTAATCCCTACAGTGTATCCTTTCCAAACCTTCTCCAGTTCTACTCTGTCTTTAGAGAAAGACAATCATCCCAAATGTATCCAGCATTCCAGGTATGGATACGAAATAAATTTGTGTAAGATATAGTTTTCTTTTTTTTGTTACTAATGCCTCTTGAAAATGAGATCCAGTAACTTTTTGGCCTTACAGGTTTTGATCAGTACCTTGCGAGAAGAATCATTGTGGATCTTTCCCTGAAGACCACAATTCTCTTTCCAGAATTGTAATAGGTGGCACAAAGCCCATTACTTAAAAAATGTATTTGGCGTGTGTACACATGGAAGTAAAACTCCACAGAAATCAAGCAGATGAAAGGGTGGAGGGGAGGATGGGTAAAATCACATCTGATGGGTACAAGGCACACTTACCTGGGTGAGGGGCACATTTATAAGTTTGACTTCAACTATACAAAACCAATTCACGTACCCAAAACACGTGTACCCCTGTAATATTCTGAAACAAAACAACAAAAAAAATGAAATGCTCATGGACACCTTAACCCCACTGGAAGAAGGGAGAGGGAGTACAGACGAACAAGCATGGTTGGTGGTCAGCAAACTACAGACCAATTAGTTTTCCAAATCCAGCTTGCTGCATCTTTTTGTATGCCCCACAAGGTGAAGACGCCTTTTCCATGTTTTAATGCTTAAAAACAACACCAAAAGAAGAATATTATGTTGTGACATGTGAAATATGAAATTTAAATTTCAGTGTCCATAAATAAAGTTTTATCGGAACACCAAAAGTAGAAATAGAAATATAGTTGGGATATGTTTTAGGAAATGGGTAACCTTAAAATGCCACTGAAGCTCATTTTTCTTCCTCGTTATTGCTGTCGTGAGTTTTTTTTTTTTTTTGTCGTGAGGTTTCCCTATAGTTTTCTCTACCAGATTTCTTAATCATAATAAATAGTAACTACTATTGACCATTCATTACATATTACACATTGTATCCTTTGATTTTTCAGGTTCTCTTTTAATTTTCACAAAACCCTCTTAAGTATCTGTTATTATTATCCCCATTATGCAGATGAGGAAGTAAGACCAGTTCCTGGGGCATCTGAATGTTTATCTTTCTCCCTTCCAATGGCCCATTTATCCATATTCTTTGTTTCCTGCCTCTAAATAACTTATAAGATGAAATGATGGGGATACATAGTCTCGATTTAGAGACTTACCTAGAACCTTTTAATAGACTAAAGAAATTTCTCTGGTGCTTCTTTATCAGGATGCTTTCTGCATCAAACAGCTGTAATAGATCCGTGATGGTCACGGGGAACATTTGCTGTTTGCTTCCTTAGCAAACATTCTACATTGACAATGGTTCCTATTTTTCATGTGGAGATCCAACTTCTTCCCCCACTTTAGTCCACCCTCCTGGGTGATATTCCTCCTCCAGCCCTGAGACTCAGGCTGAAGTCAATGATCACATGCTCCTTGCCTGGCCACTGTGATTATTTGCAGCTTAGGGCTTGTGTCCTAAACTGCTCCAAGTAGAGTGAATTTTATGACTTTGGGGGGGGGATATTGGAAAAGTGCTCTCTCTCTTTTTTCCCCCTACTGTAATGGGATATAGTAGTAGTTCCAATTGCTGGTGATTGCCATCTTTGGATAAAGAGAGGAGTAGCTGTTTGATTAAGAGTGGAGACATCTGAGGAGCAGACCTGAAGGGTACGGAAAAGAAGACAAATTCTGGTGATGATTTCATGAATCATTGAATCCAGCTACACATGAAGATGTTTAGCCATGTGAGCTAATAAAATCCCTTTATAAAGGCACATTACAGAGGGTTCTCTCTTTTTCAGCCCAAAGAATCTGATAGACACAATGATTTTTCTGATCAAAACTCTACTATTTTTAGCCCAGTTGCTTATAGCTACTTGGGTAGTGACAGTAAAAAGTTGTTAGTTGCCTAGTAACAGTGACAACGTTCCCACATTGTAGTGGGGGTATTGGGCTAAAACTCACTCTGTTCCACTTGTAAGCCTTTAATACAGAAATTCCTAACTTCTCTCCCAGAATAAGACTTAGAGGGTCATCTGGATTCAGGAATATATGTTTGGACTACTGGGCAGACACATAATGATCCCGTGTAGACAAATCACGCTCCAAAAGGTTTACAAGCTTCTGCCCCAAAGTTCTGCCATTACTTGATAAACATGTGACGTGGCTTCTTAGGGTTTGAGGGACAGACTGTGGTCTAGGACCTTTACCATCATCAACACCTCAATCTTTGCCAAATAGGTGGCAAGACAGCAAAGTCCAGTAGTCAAGAGTAGGGAACTCTGGAGCCAGAGTGCCTTCATTCAAATGCTGGCTCTACTAACTAACTGCATGGCCTTTTGCAGTTTCCTTAACCCCTCCGTGCCTCAGTTTCCTATTCTGTACAGAGTTGTTAGAAAGACCAAATGAATTAATATTTATACACTACTTAAAATAGTGCCTTGCACACAGTAAACATCATGTAAGTGTTAAATTAAAAAATGATAAATGGGCTCGGCGCCTGTGGCTCAATCGGCTAAGGCGCCAGCCACGTACACTTAAGGTGGCGGGTTCGAATCCCCAGCCCGGGCCCGCCAAACAACAATGATGGCTGCAACCAAAAAATGGCCGGGCGTTGTGGTGGGCGCCTATGGTCCCAGCTACTTGGGAGGCGGAGGCAGGAGACTCGCTTGAGCCCAGGAGTTGGAG